>CAJNOQ010000600.1:0-45493 GCA_905250885.1 Didymodactylos carnosus | reverse complement strand
AGAAATTATAGACTTATCCAAATTTTTTTAATTGACGACAAAAATGGGAAGAAAGTTGTTCTATACATAACAGTGACGATGACCTCCTTTTTATTCTATGATAATTTTATGAAAAATAAGTCATGGTGTAATTGATCTTTTTACCTTTTTTCTTTTTATGTAATCAATTCATTTTTTTTTCTTCTTCTCTTCTTGTTCTTCTGATCAAGTGCTTAATCTATACAATAAAATGAACGAAAGCACCCGAAAGCTATGTGTTAATTTGTTCAGCTGGTATCTCTACTGTTGTTGTTTTTTTCCTCTTCGCCTTCTTGTTACAATCTAGTTTTCTTTAAGCAATTATTATATACATATATATATCAATATGTAACAACTATACAGGGACTATTCTCCATCTCTTCGTAAAAGTGATTTATGACAAACAGATACGATATTCTTCCGTCTTCCTTTATATCCATCATTTTTTAATCTATATTGAACAATCACAAAAATACGGACATTTGTATCTATCTGTTACAGCTGTCTTTCACTCATTTTGCAAACAAAAATAAAATTGATCAATATATTTATCTGAAGAGAAGAAATTTATTCATACACTTTACAATGAGAAAATGGGTAACAATATTTAGATGATTAATTTATCATGTATTCTCCAATTTTTAGTTTAAAGTTTAGTTAAATATTTTATAGTTATCAGATGAAATTTTAATTTCTAAAAAATAGATCTTGCCTTTTATTCTGATATTCTATCATTTATTCACATATGATATGTGTATAGATATTATTAAACAATAAATCAACCTTTTATATTGATGAACTGAAAATGTCTGAAGAATTCATTCGTCCGATTTCAAGATCATCACTACTTCTAGGATGTAACACTCTACATTACAAACAGACTTGTTTAACACATAAAATAATCTATCTTTTTAAGTATTTATACAAACATTCACTGACTTTTATCTCAATAAATTATAATTTACACACTACACAGTATATATTGAAATCTCTCTATCATAGCCAAGTAAACAAAAATTCAACAAGATTGTCCAACGATTAAATCTAGTTGGACATTGATAATGGATACTGTAGTTTAAGAAAAATTCATACTTAATTTTTTTACCGTAAAATTCATTTAATCGATTAAATAATACATTGAGTCTCGTTCTGTAAGATAAAACAAATATAGTCGTGTTGATTGAGAGATGAACAATCATTGTGTCTATACTTGTTTATTATTGAGAGTGATTAGAGCGTTAAGTTCAAAATGCGTAGAATGATTTATTAGGCGTATTTATAACTGGATGCACACACACACTAACAACTATACGAACATTGAACGTGTAATTATTCGAAGAGATAGAGAGAGAAAGAGAGAGATAATAAAAAGCGTACGTAGTTCACGGTCAATTTCGAGTCATTCAAATTCTTTTTACGGTACCGATACTTTTTCAGTTTTGAGAAATTATAGACTTATCCAAATTTTTTTAATTGATATGATGTTATAGCTAAGATTGTATGTATACAATTCAAACAATTAATTTCTCCTTTTTTTTATATTCTTTTTAAGATAAGCAAGCATTTTGTGATAACGTAATTTTATGACGTATAATAGAAAAAGCGCTTAATTAGTCAAATTATTATTTTATTTAAAAATAACGATTGTGTGTAATAGATAAAAAAAGAGAAAAAAAAACAAAAATGAGCGTCTCGTTCTTACCAAAACATTAGCAGCAATCAATTTTTTATTTTTTCATGTTAAAGAATGTTAATCGGTTGAATACACGATATTAACTAATCCTTCTGTCATTCTCTCTTTCTTTTCTTTTCTTTTCTTTGTATTATTTGTTAGATGAACATGAATTATTTATTATCACTAGTCTTTCTTGCATGCAGACTGTATGTGTGCTATATAGGGTGTAGGGGTTTGTGAACTAATCATCGTTCCGGTAGTTTAACAACGATGAAAACATCAAAGAATCTACCTGCTTGTTAGTGTTTAGATGTCTGTGATATATCAACAACAAAAAAAAATAAAATAAAATATATATATATATGACAATCGAATTTAACTAATTAAACATTGATAAGATCAAAAATAGTACGATTGTTTAATTTTAGTTTAGGGGTTGACATATGTCATTCAAATACTACTTAGAACGTATTTTAGCTTTTAAACTTAATTTAGATTTCAAAAGAAATAGACTCAATTGCCTTCTCAAAAACCCAATTGTTGGAAATTGCATGACAAGCGTAGATCTACATAATCGTCCCCTTTTTTTTTGTTTATTTGTTTCTGAAATAATTTTGAGATAAGAATGGCTAGAAATATAAAAATAATGGTGTAAGTTACAAACAAAAATAAAATCGAAAATTATTCGCATTAATAGTTGAATATAACTGGAACAAAAAATGATGAATATTATATATTATTTGATAATTTTTTCTGTTTAAATTTGATATATAATTTGTCTAGAAAATTAAATTGTTTATCTAAATGTAGAATTTGATCAAACATTTCCATATTCCTAATATATGTAGAAAACGGGTCAAAAGTGTTGCATGTTTAACCACGTTCAAAACAGATTATACGTACCGTGTCATTTTATTTCGATTTTCAACAGTTGATAATGTTGACAATAAATTTTGATTATTTCCTAGCACAATAAATCTGCTTTAAACTGGAAATTTTCACTGAAACTGAACGAGAGAAATAACTTATATCTGTCAAAAACCAATTGTTCAATGTACTGAATAACATGCCTGAAATAACTTAAACAATGAAAATATCAACCATTTGTAAAGGAAAAATTGAACATTCATCAATAATACAAAATATAATAAAAAAATACCGATTATTACTATCATTCATAGAATAAAAACGAAAAAAAAATTTTAATATCATAAATGCAAAAAAGACAAACAATCATCTTGTTCTCCAGAACTAATAATAAAAAAAATGACTCATACTTGGATAATTTCGATGACTCTAAAACTTTCTATATACGATCTCTTGTGCACAAGTTGGAAACTGTTCTTAAACGAGAGATGACGAACATTAAATGTACAATAGTGGTTTAATGTTAACTCAACACATAAATCTCTTGTTTAGAAAGAATTTCAATTTGTTTTTTATGTACAGAAAATCGTTTATGGAATGATAATAAATTTTCTTTCTTGGTTTATAAATTAAACAAAAGAGATCTTAAACTTTGTGATTATATCATCAGTTAATTTTTCATTTATATAAACATGAATCTCTAACATCATTTGATGTTGGTTTAATGGTTTAATCAAATGATATTATTTTAGCTTTTCCGATTGTTCTTCACACTGATAATCGCTATTCAAAAAAGACTGATGGCTAACTCAACTGAAGTTTAGTTCTACACAGTTGTAAAATTTTGTTTTCTCATGCTCTTTAATATTATCATATTGAGAAAATAATTATAGAAAAGTTAAATGGCAATAAAATTCAGTATAATTTATGTCATAGGCTTCGAAGATCATTACCCAGCCTTTCTGAATCTTTTTAAATGACCGTTTAAATAAAGTTAGCTGAGGTGAGTTTTTGTTTAAGAGACTGAGAAAAATCTCAATTTTTCGCGGAATAATAAGCATGAGCGAAAATGCCTTAAAAAAAGTGATCTGTCGAATATTATTGGCCATGCTCAAAACTTTGCTAGTTCCACTCTGTGCACATTAGGACTCTATCGCAACTTCATCCTTAAAATTTTATCACAGATACTTCGAGACAATATCTCAAAGCGCTAATTTTGTTTTTTCGCTTTTGATCTTTCTTTTGCGAATTATAGAGTTTTTCAAAAAAGAAATCCCACACTTTACCTAGAGTTTTTATCATTTCTTTTTATATCTCCACAAACAAAATTAGCGCTCTGAGATATCGTCTCAGGTATTTGTGATAAATTTTTGAATTTGAAACCGGATGAACGTTTTCGTTAGCCATAATTTACTCTAATGAAAACCTACATTTTCCAGAAAATCCACACGAGAACATGTCAGAAAATTCTGGACAAAATTCTATCAATTTTCTTTTTCGATGTTCTATGCCTGATATAAATTTGGTGTCAGTCGGATTATTATAATAGTTAACTATTTAGATTATGATCCTATAGGACGCATTTTCTAGAGCACTGTTGTACTTTCAATATGCGGTAGTATTTTGTCTATCATTCATTAAACTTTAAGATATTGTAAATCCTGTAAGACTAATATAAGATATTGTAAATCCATGTTTAGGATGATGTAAACCTCTAATTAAGATGTAAACAAAATGGGATTTTAACTGTCTCAACTCGTACCTAAACGTTATACGTCAAACTTCCATATCCTGCGGGAAACGGACATGTCCTTGAAAGTTTTCATAAAAGAGGAGAGTAGATCCTTAACCCTTTTAAGTCCAACGTCCGTTTGAATGGATATTGCCATCATCATTAAAACATACTGAGGAAGCAATATTTGAAAAAATTAATCTTATATCGGTTATAAGGAATTAAATTGGCTATCGAATAATAGAACTTTTGTTTAAGTTTTATGCTAGTCGAGATATTTCAACTTTAAAATGAAGAATATTTTCAAAAAAATTTAACTTTTTAATTTAATTTTTTTAAACACTTTAGAAAAAGCTTTTTATCCAACAACTTTTCAGAAATATGTAGGGAGACGTGCTCTTTCAAATTATGTCAGCTGACGAAATTATTGTTTAAACTGTAGACTACTGATGGTACAAAACGAAAGATCTTATTTTACTGGAATTTTGGACTTGGTCATTCTTGATTTTCTTCACCATCTGAGCTTATTTTCTATCTCAACTTTCTCAAACTTAATGGTCTAAACTTAGATATGTCTGATCTTTGGTTTCTAACGAGAAGTTTGGAAAAAATTATTTTTTTCAAACTTTGATTTTAAATTAAAATTATGAAAACATAACTTTTTTAAAAATAAAAAAGAGTTTTTTTCGAGCGTGAGAAAGTCATATTGAGGTCTCATATGTTCCATTTTTATAAGTGATAGACTCAAAACCAAGTATTAAAGCCTTGGAGACTTAAAGGGTTAAAATCGTGTCTCTTTGAAGGCAAAAATTTGTTTTCTCAAATGATGTAAGAGATCCATGGTGATTTAAATGAGAAATGTCAAAATAAACGAGAAAAAATGATCGTACGAACACTAATAACTTGAGTAACAATAATAAATGAGCAAGTTTAAAAAGTAATTGTATAAAATTATGAAAAATTTTGATTGAATGATCATTATTACTAACATTTACGTGATAGTCATACCATTAAATAATAATTATGATTAGTAAATTCGAGAGATAGAAAAGTACGATCAACTAATAGAATGAACATCAGTTCATCCGACATCTACATAGAAAATAATTAGTTCAAAAACAATATTCTACGCTTTCTTTAACAAAACTTTTCTAATAAGTTTATACCCCATCTGATTAATCACAAAAATCACTTTTAAGACAGTGTTTAACTGAGACTATAAAGGTTCTTATACCATTCTGTTTCTTTCTTCAATGGGTGATCGTCAACGGTAAAAAAAATTTCGTATCTTTTGATAATACTTTAAAATTTTAGGTTAAGTTTTGTGTGGAAGTGATCAGTTTCAAATAGATGGATATCAGAAATTTTGAATCTGTCTTTGATGATTGTCTGCCTTTCTTATCGTGAAATCAAAATTATTTCCTAATAAAATGAATGCATTTTTGATGAGAATTAATTTCTGCAGTTTTCTGTATGAGAAGAATAGAAATGTTCAATAGAGTTTGACTTTTGGATCTTCAAACTTTCTCGTGTCAACCCAAAAAAACATTGTCATATTTTTTGTAAAGTGGCATTAAACGTCTGAAGAAAATTAAAATAACATTGATTGATAGAGCAGACAATTTTCTAACTTCTCATCGAATCGAATCTATTAGAGCCAAATTTTGTAATTGTCATCCATCTGAGAGTCCCAACTAAAAATAATCATATACCATTTTCTTGCAATTAATTTTTGTGTAGAAACACACTTATCATTCTTTGGAGTTAAGCTATCACGAGAATGAATAGCAGTAGTATCATTCTAAGTTGCATTGGCATGTTTTTTTGTGGTTAATCAGCTAACTGTTGTTTTTGCTTTAGTAGAAGTAGGATGCAATCAGCGAGATTTTATCAAGAGTTAGACAAGAAAATAAAATCGGCTTCTTGTTGTAAGTGACAGACAAATATAACGAACGATTTTATTCTAGAATATATTGTTTAATGCGAGGATATAGAGAAGAGAAAAAGAAAACTTTCCTTTCTCCCTTTTGTATCAATTCTATTTGCATATATTGATCAGTAAATTAAGTTTATTTCGAAGTTTGGATACAGCACAGTTAAAAGTTTACTGTAAGAATCAACACAAGTAAAATTACGAGTTTCACAAATGCAAATATGAAATAAACAGAATATTTTCATTCAGGTTCGCCAATTTATACAGAAATAAAAGCCGCAATGTCGATACTCTTTTCGTGTAGGACACAGAAAATTACATAGACGTCCCTAACTCTCTTGTGCAAAAGTCATATTCTACGTGCCATTTTAAGGGTCTCAAGTTTCGATCTTCCCTCTAATAAAACAACTTTGAACTTGGTTTTCTCTGCATCTACAGGGTTTACATCATCGTTTACATACTATACGAAAGAACTGCTCGAGTAGTATAAGTAGGGGTACGACAGCTGTCACAAAATGGCTAACGATAAGAAAACGGCATTCAGTATTTTACCTCTTCTGAATGAAAGGCAAAACGAAAAGCTCTTTTATTATAAGTGAAAATGAAGCTGAAGAGCTGTCTAATCTAATGAAAAAAGAGTTAACTCAATACCCATCTTTATCTTTGAGGACCCCATTTTGGAAA
The DNA here is from genome assembly GCA_905250885.1 of Didymodactylos carnosus. Taxonomy (NCBI): domain Eukaryota; kingdom Metazoa; phylum Rotifera; class Eurotatoria; order Philodinida; family Philodinidae; genus Didymodactylos; species Didymodactylos carnosus. The sequence goes on along the minus strand of CAJNOQ010000600.1, from coordinate 38,584 downwards.
TAGCCAACTTTCGATCATTCTAGCTCAAAAAGTCATCAGTCGAATTTTTTTATTTTACTCTCATTTGTGGTACTCATGGAGCCCTATAAAATGGCGGCAAACACTTGTTTAGCCCGTTGCCTTTTTCATCCCCGTTTACCTATCACAAAAGTCAAAAATATAGAGATTACGGTTTTCATGTTTTCGCGTGTTTTTCATTCTGTTCTTAAATTTCAGTCGAGGCGAAATAGTTGTTAATACGCAGTCCACCTTATTTTCAACTAAATGAATACAAAATTGGTTATGTTCGATGAATGCGGCTATAAATTTCTCGCTAAATTATCGTCACCGATACTATTCTCGCATCGAATATACAGATTCTCATTGGTAGATCAATAAAATTTTGAGAAAATAGCTTTCCATACACAGTTTTTTTATCTACAACTATTTTTAAGCAATTTTTTTTCAGTTTAGTTGAAAATAAGATGGATTGCGAATTAAAAACTATTTCGCCTCGACTGAAATTTAAGAACAAAGTGAAAGCACGCGAAAACATGAAAACAGTAATTTATGTTTCGATAAACAGGGCCGTAGCCAGGAGAGGATTGGGGGATCAATTTCCCCTTGGACTTTTTGAAAAAATGATTTTTTCCGACTAAATCCCGTCAGAAAAAGTTTCTAGTTGATAAGACTTCACACTATCTCTGAAGGCAAAAGAATCGATCCTTCCTTCGCAAAAATCCTGACTACGAGCCTGTCAATGAGTATCACAAATGAGACTAAAATGAAAAAATTCGACTAAAGAATTTTTGAGCTAGCAGGACTGAAAGTTGGCTATTTTCAAAATAAGGGTCTTTAAAGAGGAAGATGGGTATTGAGTTAATTCTTTTTCCATTAAATTAGACACCTCTTCAGCTTCATTTTCATCTCCATAATAAGAATGAAAATACCTAACACCAAACCCAATTCCAAATGTACCAACGATCAATCGAGTAAAGTGAGCTTTGCTAGAATTATACTTAAAATGCCCGTAATGTTGACACATACATGAGATATATCGATAACTCTCTGAAAAACCGGAAAAAAATGATTACTTCTCTATTTTATGTGAATGATGTTGTTATTTATCTTCAATACAGTACATTAGTACACCAATCTATTGCCACTAGTTGAGAGGATAGTAGAAAAGTGAAAATACACCGATGAACGCTAATTTGTATAAATAGTTTATCGGATGTTTGTTCGGTTGTTGCAAGAATGGGCACAGCCGGTATCGCTGAACCTGTTATTATTCTGTCAGCAATAAATTGTTAAGAAGTACATAAAAATATTTTTTAAACGTTTTATAAGTGATAAGAAACCGATCATGTCCCTTTTTTTCTTAAGTTTATTTATTTTAGCACAAACGACATGAAACAGCACTAAAAAGCCAAACAACAATGAGTATAGAATTTTTTCAAAAAAATGAACGACCAACAATATATAAAGAGAGGAAAAACGAGCACAAACGAGCACAACCATAGCAACAAACAACAGTAACATTATTATAGTAATACAGACAAATATACAGAACAGACAGGGATAAAAAAGATTGCTTGTATTCTATAGAAGATAGAGAATAGAGTTTTTTTATCACAATCAAGACATGTAGAGAAAAAAAACGACAATGGAAGAATAGAGAAAGAATATGATGCAATAAGCGCACAAAAAAAAATTTGAATTGTTTTTTTATTAATCAGAAAAAAAAACATTGTGTCAAAACATAATATGTGAAGAAAGTGATGTTCTCTACTATCTGGCAGAAAAAAAATGCGTAGAAAAATGAACAAAAAATAATAATAAAAAAAATAAATGATATATGTTATTGTTTTGAGCAAATATTGGCTTCTCTGTGTGTGTATGTGTGTGTGTACGTCAGCAAAGAGGGGGAAAGAGCAGCACCAAAAAAATGATGTCAAATAAAAAATATAAAACGTCTAACTTCACACGTTCATAAATGATAGCAAAGAGGAGAACACTGACTCGTCTGTCAACAACAACAAAGACTGCACTGACGTCTTTCTAAGTAAACAAGAACAGAAAATACTGTTATTCTGTTCGAAATATTATCGCCCATTTTTTGAATGAACTGAATAAAAACAATCTGTGATAAAGTTTTAAAACAGTATTCGAAGCACTTGTCCTTGATAGATAGAAAAAAAAAATCCTCTCTTTCAATTCGTACCGTAAGTAGGGACTACACTTCCAAGATTGGGCGAGTCCATTTCGAGTTTCGTAATTTTTGTCAAAACTTTTTTTTTTCTGTCGTTATTTATGTTTCTTTTCTTCTATGCCATACAACACATCAAACTTATTATAACAGAAAAAGTTAACTTCTATTGTATATCCCATACTGATATTGAAAAACTGAAAATTTTCCTGTAAGAACTTGAATCGATCAGACACGAAATACATAAACTCAGGTTTGAGTCCGAATCTTTCGAAAAAATCTTCAGTCCGAATTCACCGAAAATTTTTCCAGTCGAGAATCGGACTCGCCCAGTCCTGTACATTTCAAAAATGTGGGAATAAAAAAAACAACTAATTAGAGCCGTAAAAAGAAAATGGCAACAAGAGGATGGCAAAAGATGCTACCATTGATAAACAACTTAAACCAATAAACGTAGAAAAAGAAAGCAACTCAAAAACACACCAATACATACACACACGCACTTTTCTAACCGGGTTTGAACTATATATATGAAAAACCAAAACAAAAAATAAAAGCAAAAAGAAAACAAAACAAAAATAAAAAATATCCAATAAGTAGTATTAATGCTGTACCGAAAACGAAAAAAAAAAAATCACACACACCACACAAAACTTGTTATAAGTCTCTCTACTCATTTTTTTTTTTTGTAAAAATTTATCGAATTTTTTTTTGAAATTTTTTTTTTATGAGCTTTTTTTTTTACGAAACAAAAAAACACCACGCACACACATACAGGCACACAAAGTTAATCTTGTCAAAAGACCAACAACTATAAAGAGAAAACAAACGTATGATTGAGTGTAAAAAAAAAATGTAGAGAAGAAGATGCAAAAGTCACATGAACAATAAAAATTTCTTCTCTAAATAATAATAAAAAAAAATGCCAGCAATCTTGACTATGATTTGTCTTCTGATAATGAGAAAAATGAAATAAACGAAAGACCAACGCTAAACGAATGTATGAGATGATTAGAAGTACATGTACTTATACTGTATGCACATCAATTAAAGACAAAATATCATCACAGTAAAAGATGACTGGACTGATACAACGATCGATAGCAGTTAAAAAAGTTCCTACATAGCGCCGTTAGTTTAAGTCCACTGTCTACGATCTATAGACTATCCCATGCATTCGTTTAGTCAAACACAAAAACAGATAGAAAGTAAAATTAAAATAAGAAAAAGGCCCAATTCTAATATCACATGATAGTCGATAGAAATAGTATGTTTATTATCATCGCTTGTTCTTAGGTTTTTGATGTAAATATTTAACAAAAAAAACTGATAATAAAAAATAAAAGTAAAGAGCAAAAAAATGTTGAGACCAAGAGAGAGAGAGAGAAAAGAGAGAGTGTGTGTGCATATTTATGTGGTATCATTCAGACTGTTCACGTTCACAACCAAAAGAGAAAAAGAAAAGCAATAGCTTTTGAAAAAGTAAGAAAAAAGGAAAATTGAATCATTATATATTGATTGATTATCTTGTTTTCAATCGTTATGTTAAATAGAGTGTGTTTAACACAAGTAAATGATGATTATTTTTTGCCAATGTAACAATGTAACCTTGCGACGTTATTTTAAGACCACAACAACGACTAACTTTATGTGATGGACATTCAAATTCTTTAATTAGATCACCTTCACATGAATAAACTGATAAATGAAAACGATTACCATGACTATCGCCAATAACAACATCACCTGAACGAAAGACAGACAGAAGTTTAATTAGTTAAAGATAGTAAACAAAAAAGACTATACCTTCATCGCTAATATCAATTCCATTTGGAAAATTTGTTATATTTTCATTTCCAATTCGTCGTAAAAATTTTCCACTGTCATTAAACACGCAAACACAATGCCCCTGAAAGAACGAATAGACAAAATAGAGAGAAATTTCAAGTATAAAAAGGAAATAGTCTAAATTTACTTTAAAATCGCAAACAAAATAATGTTGTTGATATGTTGCTATATCCGATGGTTCGCGCATATAATCTGAACAATCAAACCATTTTAATAATTCACCCGTTTCAGAACTAATTGTAAACACAGTTGGGCTAACACTATCACAAACAACAATATCACCTAAAACACAAAAAAGATCGTAAAGAATTTGTTTTCTAAACAGTAAAATCACTTTATGTACCACAATAAATAGAATTAAGAAAACATGTTTTTATTAGAATAGAGATAGATTGATAACTGTATTTAGTGAAAAAGAATATCGACTTACCATAATGAGTGATAGCTAAACCAGCCACAATATCAATGTATCGAATACTGATTTTTTTAATAAAATGTCCGTTTCGTGTGAACAATTGCATTCGAGATCGTTCATTTCCTCTATCACAAATAACATATTTTCCACCTAATGATTGTTTAATATAGGCTACTTTTCGTGGATACCATAATTGTCCTTCTTCCCTTCCTGGTATTCCAAATTGAGTCTTATATTCACCTTGTATGTTAAATAGTTGAATTCGATGATTATTCGTGTCGGCTACAACTATTTCTTCATCTTGGCCCAGACAGAATCCATGAGGTGAATTAAATTGACCTTTTTGTGGACCCAATGAACCAAATTTAGATCGTACTTGCATTGATTGGCAATGACCTTGTTGTGCTGCATGTTGTGGCATGTTGAACGAGAAATACGATGGCTGCGTTGATGGAACGAGTGGTAGTTGGGAGTAAGGTGTTGTTGATCGAGGTGAGTTGCCGACAGATGAACCATTGTGTGATGAAGCAGCATAAACAGGCATACGGCCAGGAAAACCTAAATGAATAGATAAAATAACATCATGTAACATCACTAATAATGAAAACTATTGAAAGTGAAAGTTCGAGCCATAGAGATGTCAAACATCTTCACTTTGCAAGAAAACACTAATTTTATTTAGGACGGTACCATTTGTCGGTAATTGTAATGGTGAATGACACTGTCTATCATTTTGTGGTAAGCTTTTATAGTTGGTCATTGAAAATGCTAAAATGAAAATGAAAAGAAATGAGCAATGGATAATTACGCTTTACGCTTTGCTGACATATAAACATATATCTGCGACATGCATAAAAGCATGTTTCCCTCCACGAATGGTGCGAAGAAAAGTAGAGGAAAGGAGCGCATCTATAACGTAGAAATTAAAAAAAACACAAAAATGAAAAACTTTTCTCCGCTGTGTGCAAAATTTCCAGCTTCTGAAATTCAATAAACAATAGTTTATTAAAGTTGAGTAAATGGCTGTATCTCTGTGTGTAGTAATCTAGACCCCTAGTACACAATACAGTAGAGTTGGTTTCATTTCACCTACTTTCATTGTTTGGTTGACTGAAATCTAGTGACGGATTATGTTGTGCTGGGTGAAACTGTTGTTGTCCATGTGATTGCTGATTAAAAATATTTTCTAGGGCACGAATATTTTCTGTTTGAATCGAATTGACGAATGATGTTCCACGTAAATCGATCGCTGTTTGCTGTGAGGGAATTGCGGCTGACGTTGAAGCTGACGTTGTTAATGTCGTGTTTGTTAATGATGGCGTGACATCATTACCGTGTGGTGGTATACAAGCGAAACCATTAAAATGTTGAAGATGCGGTTTATCAATGTAATAGGCCAATGGATCGATCGACGCTGATGACAGAGTAGTTTCTGATTGGTCAGGTGAGGATGTGGGTAAACTGAATAGCTAAAAAACAAAATAAATGGGCAATCCGATCAAACAACAGTTTTAACTGTAGGTCTCAAAGCGTTTTTAGAACATTTAAGAAGTTCATTTAATCAGTCTCACTAGTCCTGCTACATCAATAATAAATTCTCAATTTTAGTCGAAAATATTTTCAGCAATAACGAAATTAAAACTCTGTACTTACCGCTTGCTGCTGCTGCTGTTGTATAGTTTTTTCGTCAACATTTTTCTCATTATCCTGTTGTTGTTGTTCCTCAGCAGAAATCAATTTTCCAAAATATTTTTTTAATACTTGTTCAATATCGTCATTAGATTTTTGTTGTACAAAATCAATTTGAGTGGGGGAAGATGAAACTAACTGGTCTCCATTAGTCATAGACCTATTTTCATTTAATAAAGATAATTGATGATCAATTAACAATTTCATTTTAACAAGTTCAACTCTAAAATAGAGAAAAACAGAAGAAATAAATCAAGAATAGCTGTCATTACAGTATTTAGTTCACAAAATGTTAAAGAGAAATAACTTCAGCACTGTTCGCCATGTCTGCAATTTTCCATCATAGATCATAATTTCAATATAATTCTCAGTTCGTAGCTGTCCATTATTCATTATTGAGAATTATTATCGAATCTGTAAGAATGAATTATATTGAAATATGATCCATAATGGAAAAATGATAGATATTACGGACATTACTCTTATAGTAAAGGATAAATAGATTTTCTGAACTGTTGGGATAGAGAAGTAATGTCCCACGAATTATAGAAATTTACCCATTGGATTGTGCGAGAATTCGTTTTGTAAAACTGTTCACATCCTCAAATCGTCGCGTTGTCATTTGGACTAAATGTATTTCATCTAATAACTTCATCTCTAACGAACGTTGTATATCCGACAATGACGATAACTGATCGTTCTAAAAATAAGAAGAAAAAAAAAATTAAACATTATTCATATGGTTCTCTTTCGTAGATGAAGTAAGTGATATAAACAGTTTTTTACATGTATTTTTGTTAATAAATTTTGAAAAAATTGAAAATTTTCTTGTAATTTTTCCTTTGTTTGTTCATAATCCGTTTGTAACTGATTTAGTTTAACATCCACTTGTGCTTGAGCATTATCTATATTTTTTGTACCCATTTTCATTCTCATTTCCAAATCATCTTTGAGTTGATTGATAAACTGTGGACTTATTTGTTCATATGAAGACTGAGGATGTTTATCCAAACATTCATCACACCATAATTGTCCAAGTGATGCTGAATAATATTTTAATTCTTTCAATGAATGAATAGGGCATGTTACACAACGATCAAATGACGTTAAATCACTTAAATTGACGACCTATAATAAGAGTGAAAAATAAATTCAAATATGTGAGTGCTAGATCGACTAATCAAATACATACCGTATGGTTTAAAAAACACTTCATATTTTGATGTGCGTGAACACATTGTTGACATAAATATGTACTACATTGTTTACATCGTGCAAATGCTAATTCTTCCGTTCGACATGATGTGCAACGAACGAGACCATCTTGAATCAGACGGAGTTCAACTTCATTCAATAATGCCACATCATCTAATAAATCATCATCCACAACACCACTTGGTATCTAAAATCAGAAACAAGAAAAAAAGGAGTTTTATGACAATAAAAAATGTCAAGCAGCAATTTTTCTCATTTATTACACAAACAAACATCGGTATTCTATTCTCAGCTGCAATTTCACATAATTATAAACATACTTGTGTTATTTGTTGACATTCTGGACAAGTGATTGTGTTTTGTTCTTGTCGTGTTTTAAGACATTGTAAACAATAAACGTGTAGACATTGCAGAATTTTGGGATGCGAGTTGAGTTCTTTACATAAAGAACAAGTTAAATGCTGATCATCACTTGTATCATCTTCTAATAAAACGTCAGTAGTTGTTGAATCATCAACTAAACTTGTTAAATCAGCCATTGTTCATATAAGATAAAAAAAATGTATTAAAGCGCTGAAACAGAGAAATTAAATACTGTATATTTTGTATGATTGCATCATTTGATAAAATCAAATCAATAAATGTAAGATTTGCTATGTAAGATTATTAGTTTGCTGGTCTGATGGGATTTTCTCTTTTTTTCAGCGCAAATGCTCAACAGATAATTGAACAAGTCTTTAATTTATGTAATGATACTCAGTTAAACCATCGATGAAAGAGAGTAAAAATAATGATTGGCGTTCGAAATGTTTCTAAACTAAAAGTCAAGTTTGTCTAAGCGGTGATCAAAAGAAAAAGGCCAGCAACGTGAAAAAATTATGATGGTGATTTAAACAAATCAGAACAAAAACATCATGTCAGCTAAAGCGGTTAAATGTGCGAAACTTCAAATTCATGCAATTCAGGTTGTCAACAGTGTGATTATTATGTCAACATGGAAGGTAATGAATGCTATTCTAAATAGTTGTGTGATATTTATCGAATTCAATTAACTATTCAACCATATGGTTTTTTGATGATATGAAGAACGAATAAATACACAATAACGACAGCAACAACAATATAAATATATGTGGATATGAACGACAAGTGAAAAATTAGTAAAGGTTAAACAGGTATTTATTTAGTAATAGAAACTTATTTTCTTTTTCCTTGAGTTTCAATACATCTTGAAACTCAGTTTTTTGCCAATCTGACTGTTCACATACTGTATTTTTCTTGTTCAATAAGAATTGCGGTTTTTTTGTATGTTTTATAACTTTTGCTCTGATTATGAGTCTGTACTTGTTTTCAGCAACAATCAACAATAGCAAAACTCTTTTAGTGATCTTATCGCATAGATGCTTCCTTGAGACTTTGTGAGATTTATCGAAAACCAGTGTAAAAGCCATCGAGCTGTGCATCTTATCCAAAATATGGTTGGTTCTTCTCGAAAATTTCGAGATACTATCCAGTTTTACTCTGTATGGCTGTCCGGAGGGATAAACAGAGAGAAGAGAGAAGAAAGAATAGAATAAACAAACAAAGATACCTGTTTAGTACATCTTATTTATTGGTGTAGCTGGAATAACCAATTGAAACGATCTGCTTGACGTCACTAGCATTCACAAAAAGCTAACCTACAACGGCATTGTACGTCGAGCTAAAATTTGGGGCGTGAAAGATAATTCTCTATAGAATTTTTGATCTGCTTCGAATGTGTAATCGGTTTCGACAGAACAAGATTCAGTTGATATTCTGGCATAAGGATATTCCGGAGTCATCCATCTATGTACAAATTTTATGTCTGAAACGTGTTTAACGTTGCTGCCCAACGCACCTGGAACGCATTTGTAGTCCAGACGCTTTTTGATTCGTGCAGATGTTTTCATTTCGGACACGTTGAAAAAGTGGTTTTTTCAGTTGTAAAAAACGCACATATTCACCTGGCCAGTGCTTTCAACGTCGGGGGTCATTGATATTAGCGTACTTCCTTTGTAAGTCGATATAGTTTTAATTTAAACTCGTCTCGATTCCAGTGCACCAAAAGCGTCTGTGACAAAACTTTCTAGCATGTAAAAACACTGGCCATTATGGGTTTATCAAACGCTGCTTAAGAGGGAACCTCTCGAGGTGATAAAACATTTTTTGATCGAAATCTAGTGGGTTATAGGTTATCGATCATGCTGATTCCGAATATGATTATAGGAACTACCCTTAATCGTTCAAAGATCCGGTTTTCTGGAAAACCAGTCTTTTCGAAACTGTAAAAAATAACCAAAACCTTTCTTAATGAGACACGATTGTAGTCCACAAATTACTGATTAAAATGAGACCTCTCCCAGTTCTACAAGACCTTTCTTTGCAAAGTTATAGAATTTACAAGAAAAGCCCTAAATGTTGATTATCAGCTCAAAGCTATAGTTTAGGGCTTTTCTTGTAAATCCTATAACTTTGCAAAGAAAGGTCTTGTAGAACTGGGAGAGGTCTCATTTTAATCAGTAATTTGTGGACTACAATCGTGTCTCATTAAGAAAGATTTTGGTTATTTTTTACAGTTTCGAAAAGACTGGTTTTCCAGAAAATCGGATCTTTGAACGGTTAAGGGCAGTTCCTATAATCATATTCGGAATCAGCATGATCGATAACCTATAACCCACTAGATTTCGATCAAAAAGCGTTTTATCACCTCGAGAGGTTCCCTCGTTAATGAATAAACGATCTAACTTATCGTCAAATGACATTCTTTTAGCGATATAACATAATTTTTTCGCCGTTTTTAGATATTTTCATTCGGAACGTATTAGTGCCTAAAAGTAGCATTTTTTAAAAAACCAGACAATTAATAATATCATTTATGACTATTTTGCACTTGGAGAATGACTTGTTAACAGCTATTTTATTATTTATTTGCATCTTACTGTACTCATGAGGGTCTATTAATACAAAAAAATACCATTTACAGGCACACAATGTAAAGTAAAAAAGTAAATAAGTAATTTTCACAACACTTACAAATATATAACATACCAACCAAAAAATAGACATGTTGTCCCGTCCTTATTCATACTTTTTAATAATTATTGTACTACTACTTTCACTTATAAAGGTACGAAAAGGAGGTACAATTAAACAAAAATATTATATAGTGAGGCACAGTACCTTGAGGAGGCACAAACTAACGCCCAGAAAAGAAAGAGGAAGGAATACAAATATGCATACGCACAACGCAACATTAAGAAGTTTTAGGAAACAATTGAAACATCTGGAGATCGTCTCCGTCGATCATTATGTTGAAATTGGAGAAAGGATTAGAGACACACCATTTTAGGCACTGTCCAAAAGCAGATGTATTTGACAGAAAACGTTTGGAATGATGTAAACATTACACATAATACTCTTTGTTTAGCCACGGAGAACAATTAAGGTCCGAGCGTGTGTATGTGACATCTCACCCTAATAATCGAAAATTTAACGATAAAAATTAACAGGTGCTCGTGCATATTTATATGAATTATTCCTTCAGCGAAAAAAATTTTGTACTAGCTTGAGCTAAAAAAATGATGACCTTTTCAATCCTGGTCTCGAACCGGCTTTATATGTAGAAATTCTCTCTCTGTGGCTGTTATGTAGTAAACTTGCCTAGAAAGTAGAATAACCGAAGTACTTTAGAAAGCGCTTGGTAGATTTTCTGTAGATATCTTCGAAAAATATCAAACACAAGCTGCCCAGGTCCATGAAAATGATGTTGTTAACTGAAGGTTAACGGATCGTTTGTAGTATAGGTTGTCAAGACCGTTTTACGGTCGTTTTTTAGGTAGTTTTACGGTAAAACAACGGTCCGTTTACGGTCTTTTTACAGACTGTTTTTTCATCGTTAATGCAACGTTAAATTTTTATTTTTCACTAGCTATCTCGAAAATATTGTTTGTTATGTGGCAAATTTTGGTGTTTTGGCCCTTATGCCATTTCTGGTACCAACCCCAAGATCACACTACTATCTTCAGTATTAAGCTCAAGACAAATGGTCACATCCTCTAATCAAGTTTTATTGATTTGTATATACGATTAACGGAAAAATTTTACATTATTCAAAGAAAGTCAGTGTTCCATTTACGCTAGTAGTGATAGCAAAATACATAGGACGTTCAAAAAGTTACCGAACTGATTTTCTTTTGTGTGAATGTGTGATAGTTTGGAGGGACATTGAATTAGTTTCGTATTCTAAACTCTTCCTTTTAAATTTTTATTAACAAAAATTATTTCACAAAAACGTTTCGGAAGAATCTTCTTCCTTCTTCAGTTTGCAAAAATAATGAATGACATATAGAACTATTTAAGAAAAACACACAATATATAAGGTGTATGTGTTCTTTTAAAAAAACAAAAGGCGTTGGGATCCAAGAACCGTTCCACTTTTATTTTACATTTTGTAGCAAAACACTCAGTATGATTTTATAGAATATTTCAAGACTAGGGGTGTTAATTTAGTTTTATTGTTCATTTATAATAATGAATAAAAGTAAATGAATCATTTACACTTAAAAGATAAAGATAAGTTCGTCATTTATATTTAAAAAATAAATATAAATAAATCAAAACAAAATTCTTTATTTTCATAAAATCTTTATTTTATAAAAGTAAATGATTCATTTATATTTATTTTTTAAGTGCAAATGATTCATTTACATTTATTTTCCAAAGTAACACTAAATTAGCACCCCTATTCAAGACGCATCTTTTGCAAGAAAGCTTGGTTCCTGGGAATGAAAGCAAAAAATGTTATGAACATAATTCTGAGTGCTACTTAATTTGCACTACTTGTTCCAATGTGACTGAAAAAGATTGTTATTACAGAACATAAATGTTTAATCGACCAGAATCCGTAATGTCTATTGATTAAAGGCTGTATCAATGCCGTGCGTAAGAGAAGTGAATGACTTGTCGATAAAACGATCTATATACGGTATACAGCATAGACTATGCAGGGCCTCACCAGTGAACAGCTCGTTTTTAGACCATTAATTGACGTTATTAAAACGGCTGATTTACAGTGACGTTAATGGACTGTTTTTAGGCCGCTTTTACACCGTTAACGCGCCTTTTTATAGTTGACCGTTAACAGACCGTCTTGGTTGAGCTGGGTAGACAACTTCATGAAGTAACATGTCAGATGACTGCCATCTGTCGACGTAACGCTTGTGTTTATTTTTTAACTAGCTCACAGAAAGATTTAAAAAAAGATAAAAAGTTTACTGAAATTTTCAATAATATTTTGCATGTCAAAGAGTTTCCCTCTTTCAATTGTAAAACATAGTTTTTCAGCAATATTTCCCGATCCAAGATCGTGCTATGCTTTTTTCTGAAATTGAATCATTTGAAAACCCCTTTTGTGTAAATTTTATGATGTGCGATGCAATTAGACAAGATACAATATATTTAATTTCATATGAAAATTTTATTTTACTTTGTATTATTTGAAAGATAGAATAGAATCTTCGCAGCATATTTCCGACATGAAGTGTTCTTTTAAGCTAAATGTTTGATAATTGTTGTTTTAGAAAAAAAATGAAAAATAAAATGAATACAATTTGAGAAACAGAGAAATCCGAATTCTTTTAACCTTCACAAGATATAAGGCACATTAAATAGAAGATTCTTCAATGTGTTTCCGTTTTTATCTTTCTTGACGTATATACTTGAAAAATGCTAGAAAAAGAATAATATTTCATGTTTTTTTAAACTGACATTTACTATGATCAATTGAAGCTATTTTTTATTTTGTTTCCAAGTTGAACTAGACAGAAAAAATTATTGTTTTTGAGGTAAGTAATAGTTCCCATTATTCCAGATGTCCCAAAATAATTACCCGTTTTGTTTGTTTGTATATATCTCAGTCCACAGATATAATCAAATTTTAAGTTTTTTAAAAAAGATGTGACATTTAATTCTCTACAAAAAACATATCAGACATCTTTCTTTACCTCAAAAATAAGAGAATATGGAGGAAATACTGCGAATGTGCAATCTCAAGTACTTCCCAGCCCGAAAAACAGATTTTCAATTCAGTTTTTGTTTTTGTATATAAACTTTTTTGTTTCAAAGAAGAAATAACAGGACAAATTGAGACAGTTATCACATTACATGTTCATAGTTTGCTTTACTACATGACTAAGAAATCTCAAGTTTATATTATTACTGCAAAGATGACGGAGAGTTTAATTTAGTTTCTTTCATTTTGCAATATAATATATAAAAGTGAAGACAGTCATTTTACTTGAAAGGTTGTATTGACTGACAATATTTTAAATTCTTTGTTATCAAATGCGATTGGGAGCGAATTTTGTTTTCTTTTTTCTTCGTGCCAAAAAACATTATTTTAGGTCGAAGTTTCGGGGCACTTGAGACAATTTTTCTAACTGGAGTAAAATCGAATATTTTGAGGCCGAATTTGTTTTATTTTGAGGGAAAATAACTTTGGTTTTGCGTACGAACTGAAGCAATTCAATAGTTGCATTACTTTTAATTAAGACAAAAAAGTTGTCCTCGGTTTTAGGACAAGTTTTGGTAAAATTGCTTTTTGTACAAGAAAAACACTTTTAAATGTGGTTTACGAAAAGAAAGACGACATTCACGAGCAGCAGACCCTTTGATGTTTGGCGACTATAAATATAAAATAAAGGCGACTATAAATTTCACGGTGATTTTTGACTACAGAACGGGATATATGTAGGTTTGTAGAGGAAGACTTACTCTATCCAGTGGTGTATATATTGTTGAATCCTATCAGAGAAAATTAAAGATAACCCCTCTTATTGTTTACACTTTTTAAGATTATAAAGTAACTTTATAATAGAATAAAGTGTCTTCTACAATAAAAGACCACTCCAGCTCTCCAACGCCTTCTGTTGAGAAGACACAATTTTTTTAAAATTTATTACTTTACACTGGAAAATTTTAACTTTTTGAAACTATTTTTTCTTTCACTCAGTACTTGATAAACTTTGAAACAGTCAGTATTATAGAGTAAATATTTTCCTACAAAATTTTGCTTTAAGCCTTTAAAAAAGTCACATTTGTAATATAACGTCCAAAATGAGCATAACTCCATCAGAAAACATGTTGAAGAACTGAGAGACATCTCATTTTGTAGAGAAATATTTACTCTACAATATGCTGAGGATTTTCTATAAACTGGAAAATCGCTGGGGATTTTCTAGTTTATCAAAATCAGTCGAACTCGAGATTTTTTCTTTCTTGGGAGTTATTTATAGAAATTCGGTCAGGAATTTTTAGACCAAATACTTATTCAAGCTTTTGTTTTGCAATCAGTGTAGGTATAAGAGTATCACGTAAAAACACTCATATTACACTTAAATCAACTTTGACAGTTTCTACTGTAGATCACAATTTTGCCTATGCCAGCAAGAGTTTTGATTTAGGCAGAGACAGTGGTGGCGCGAAGTTTCGGTAGAAAGATCCCAAAATCGAAGACGTTCACCAGAAATTTCTCAAAAGCATGAGGGAGCGGCGTCAACCCCAATACAACCTGGTCGTACCGGCACTCGGTGCAGACGCGTCGCGGAATTCTCAGTTTATAGAAAATTAAAAAGGAATTTCTACTTTCTTGGAAATTATTTATGGAAATTCAACGACGATTTTCTATAAACTGGAAAATCCATGAGGAATTTCCATTCTTTGAAATTTGCCGAGCATTTTCCATGAATAATTTCCAACCTTACAGTGTAGCCATTCGTATCTCTTATACAAGTGGAAAAACTTTTTTTTCCGTTTTTTCTGTTTTGAAATTATTCACGATATGTTACAGAACGTATCTTATATGAATTTGGAGCATATAAGTAACCTGGCATGCAATGATTGTATTTTTTTTTATATCTTATTGGACAACGATGTGTTCATGTGTCGGTGGTAAACCTAAGGTTATAGAGCCTACGCAGTATGTTTGTAAAGGTAAAGTAAATAAAATTCAAGGTTTAGATGTTTATAATGTGGGTGACGAAGAGGCTGCATTGGTTGTGATTGTTCTCTGTGATGTATTTGGCATTAATATTCCACAAACAAGAATATTCTGCGATAGATTAGTCAAGGAAACTGATGTCCGAGTGTTCATGCCAGACATTTTTAGAGGTTTGTACGAAAATAACAGATGTCATTAAATTAATTTTAGTATTTTTGTTCTCTGCAATTTTGACAACAAGAGATTGCTGTACACTTTATCTTTCTAAATAGGTAAACCGTATCCGGTTGAAAAATTTCCGCCATCTGATCCGAATGAAATTCTGGAACACATTGAAAAAGTTGGTTCATGGGCTATTGTTGAAAACGATTTGAAAATGTTGAATACAGAAGTTCGAAAAGCGGATGAGGAAATCAGATTAGCCATTATTGGTTTCTCTTGGGCTGGATCAGTAGCATTGAAAGCATGTGGTCATTTTAATGATTATATCTGTGGTATTTCCATACATGGTTCAATGTTAAACATGCACGTTCAAGATGCGGACAAAGTTCAATGTCCAATGCTATTCCTACTAGCAAGTGATGATTCCCCTGTGGATGAAATTAAGAATGTATTAGGGAAAAAACCATTTGGTAACAAGTGTCTGTACAAGACATATCCGAACATGAAACACGGTTTTGTGGCTGCTCGAGCCGATATGGCAAATGAAGAAAACTTACAGGCAATAAACGATGTGCACAAACAATGTAAATCGTTCCTTCAACAATTCTGACACTCTTATATATTATAGTAGTACTTAAATTCGATCATATTATCTGCAAAGATAGGGTTAATCATTAGATCATTACTAGTGGCATCCAAAAGTACAGTTATCTCTCATTCTACGTACAATATTGCAAGATTATATTAAAAATAAAGCCAGGCTCAATTTTAAAGGTTTCCTACACTGTAATCTTAAATTCATTTTCAGTTTATAGAAAATCGCCGGGGATTTTCTAGTTTATAGAAATTCCTCAACGAATTTCCAGCTTTCTAGGAAATGTTGATTTTCTAGTTTATAGAAAATCGACTTGATTTTCCATAAATTCGATTTTCTATAAAGGTGGAGAATCGCTGAGGATTTTCTATAAATTAGAAAATCCTCGGCGATTTTCTAGAAAGTAGAAATTCGACCAGGAATTTCTAGACCAGATACTTATTCATCTTTTTGTTTTGCAATCAGTGTAGATACAAATGCGTCACGTAAAGACACTCATATTACACTTAAATCAACAGTTACACTTAAATTGACAGTTTCTACTTTAGATCACTATTCTGCCTATGCCAGCAAGAGTTTTGATTTAGGCAGAGACAGTGGTGGCGCGAAGTCTTGATAGGAAGGTCCGAAAATCGGAAACGTTCACCAGAAATTTCTCAAAAGCATGAGCGGGGTCAACCCCCATACAACCTGGTCGTGTCGCCACTCGGGGTAGACCCGCCAGGGAATTTCCAGTTTATAAAAAATTAAAAAGAAAGTTCTTCTTTCTTGAAGATTATTTATGGAAATTCAACGGTGTTTTTCTAACAAACTGGAAATTCAAAAGAATTTGCAGATTCTTGGAAATTATTTACGGAAATTCAACGAGGATTTTCTAGTTTGTTAGAAATTCGATTTTCTATAAACTGGAAATTCCTCGGAGAATTCCCATAGGTACTCTTTGAAATTCGCCGAGCATTTTCCATAAATAATTTCCAACCTTGCAGTGTGCAGTAAAAAATCGACTTTTTTCGTTTGAATTCAATCTTTCGATATACACATCATCCTGTAGTCTGAAATGCTGTTTTCAGAAATGCATCACGAAAAGTTTATGCTTGATGGGTTATGAAGAGGTTTAAGCACATTCCACTTAAATAAGCAGGTTTCTGACCATATTTTTGCCAGTTAACGAGGATGAAAATGGTTGGAAATGGTTCGTATGACATCCCTCATATGAAAGCTATCTTTGATTTGTACTGTCGGCGGATTTAGAGGTACATAAATACATCAGCTATTTATGCAACGTGGATAAACTTTTTAAAAAGATAATACCAGACTAGTGATGATATACCAAAGGCGGGATCGATTCTACTCAATTTGATCTTGAAAAACATCAGCAGATGCTATTCCACCTTTGTGATGTATTCCATTTCAAAGAAGTGTTTTTTGCTCTTTTGCTTTTTGGTTAGTCTTTTTCATGCAACCTGTGCAATTAGAGTGAGCGACTTGCATGTAGCTCAATCTTGTTTTACGTTTTTTTCAGAAGCCGTTTAGTTCCTAGGGGAAAGACGTCTTATAAGATCTGACGATTTCTTATGCAATTTTGCTGCAAGATCTTTTGACAAGAACTTGTAAGATCTTATCCCAAGATCATGTATGATCTTGTGGAATCTTGTAACTTCTTGTTGTAAGATCTTCAAGATCAGCTTATAAGAAATCTTAAGATCTTATAAGATCTTGTAACAAGAAATCGTATGATCTTGTGATAAGAACTGACAAGATCTTGCAAGATCATATGACTTCTTGTTACAAGATCTTACAAGAAGCGATGACTCATTCTTACCACATAAATTTTGCAACGATATATAGTATATATAAAACATAATTCTTATGATGAAACTTAGAATTTTTTCTTTCTCCAACTGCACACATCGGCTGAACACAAATAAAGTGCATGGCTATAAGAAACGTGGTTAAACACGTTACTAAGGACGTCAGGGTCCCTATGCTCGAAAATATTATGAAAAGAAAAAAGCTGTTTTTTAAAGAGGATCTGTAGGGGAGCTATAGTACAGAATCAGAGACATAATCTTATATGATCTTATGAAATCTTTCAAGATCTTGTCACTTCTTGCACGATCTTATCGCCAGATCTTGCAAGGTCATACAAGATCTTGCTGTAAGAAAAATCTTGTGAAATCTTATAAGATTCTTGAACCAAGATTCTTGTGGAATCTTGTAAGATTTTCATATGATCTTGTAAGATCTTGTGGTATCTTATAATATGATCTTACAAGATCTTGTATGAACGTACAAGATCATATTTCAAGATTCTTCGCCCTGGGTTGTACGATATCATTTTCTTGATAACAATATAACGCAAATTTTTTTTCTATTTAAACTGTTCAGCTCTTCGTGTAAGTTGAACTTGGCAAAGCACTTGATCATTTTAGGTAAAGCCTTAGCACGGACTTAAGAGTCAAAATGCCCGCCATCTCAAATTCTTGTTGATTCATGAAAAATTTTAAAAAATAGCTGACTTATTTACAAATGTTTTTCAAAAACTTCTTATTTTATTCAGCTGACAGTACTTGACTTGTTTGCCCTGACACAATATTGAGAGACTGAACGAGAGGAAAATGTACATGAAAATGTTTGTGCACCAATTATCGATGATGTTGTCCGTACAATAAATGGAAGTTTGCAGTCTATAAGAGATAAATCTCAAACACATACAGATAGAACAGAAACGTAATAGCACTATAGCTAGCGAAGGTCGCTCCAGACGGCAAAGAATGATAAGTATGTTCATTGTAATAATGCTGAAGTTTATTTAAATTACTTGAGCTGTTAGTAGCCTTTATTTCAAAAATGCAGGCCGGCGGAGCTATTTACAATCGAGCGGATGACACAGAGTCTTTTGCTCGGAATTTAAAAGAAACAAAAGGTACAACGATACAAAAACTTTGTACTGTAAGCTAAAAATTGGCTATTATATCATTAATGTTTTCTTGCGTGATCATGTCTTCGTAATATAGTGCTCGATCAAGTGAGCGACGAGTTAATTCTATTGAGTATGGTTTAATCTTTTGGATTTTACTTACTCGATGCACGTACTCTACTGATGTGTAGATTGGGACACCTAGTGCTGCTCGAATTCCTTTGTTTTGTACTATTTGTAGCCGCTGCCATGTTTTATCATCCGCTGTTGGTATTGCAGACGACCCGTACGTTATTACTGTCCTGATTAACGTTTTAAATAAATTTAGTGTGATTTGCGTGTTGAGTGCTTCGCCGGTGGCTCTTGCTAGAAAACGAATTAATGTTATTCGATAGCGAACTGTTTCTTCAACATGTGCCTGCCATTGCAATTTTCGATCAAAAATCACGCTCAGATACCTTGCTGACTGTTGTGGCTTTACTACTGTATTTCCAACTGTTATGTTCATTTCTTTTTTATACTTTTTCTTTGAATGTGGAGCGAAGTGGAGCATTTCGGTCTTTACAGGCTGTATTTCTAACTTCCATGATAAGCACCACCGTTCAATGCTTCAGTAGCTTCTTGTAAATTCTTCTTTAATGTCATGATAGTGTTTGAGGACGACCATAGTGCAGTATCGTGCGCGAACAGTCCGTTTTCCACGTCTTTTGGAATTTCATCCATAGAGTCGTACCTATAGATGATATACAGTAAAGGTGGCAGAGGCGATCCTTGCGGAGTACCTCTGTTAAACCTGAACGGTCTTGATAGTAAGTTTTCTAATTCTATTTGAGCAGTTCTACCGTGAAGAAACGATATCACCCACTTGACGATACACTCAGGCAGTCGAAGGTCATGCATTTTGTAAATGAGTCCCTCGAACCACACTGAGTCGAACGCAGCTTTTATATCGAAGAATATCACGGCCGAGTGTCGTTTTTGAAAGGAATTATTTCGAACGTGATTCTCTAATCTGTATATGTTGTACATTGTGCCCTTTCTCTGTCTGAATCCTGCCTGATGTTCTGGCAGGGATGTGACTTTCCTCTAAATTATTCATTATTCTTTGTTTTATTATTTTTTCCAGTAACTTACCTAAACAGCTTAATAGGCTGATAGGTCTGTAACTCGACGGTTGTTGTTTGTTTTTGTTCGGTTTCAACAGAAGGATGATGAAAGCTGTTTTCCACGCAGCTGGAACGTATCCTGTTCTAATACTACTGTTGAAAAGTACTGCCAAATTAGCGAGTAAAGATGGAGTATGATTCTTCAGGCACCGGTTATGAATATTGTCCAGTCCATGCGACGTCCCAGGTGCAACACGTCTTGTAAGACCTTGCAAGATCTGATGTTTTCTTGTGAAATCTTGTAATAAGGTCTTACAATATGATCATACAAGATCTTATTATAAGATAATATAAGATCTTATGGAATCTTGTAACTTCTTGTTATAAGGTTTCCCAAGAGCTGGTTATGAGAACTGACAAGGTCTTGTAAGACCTTATGACAAGAATTCATATGATCTTGTAAGATCTTACTAAATCTTGTACCATACATTGTTGACTTTTATATATTTTTTTGTCACAAGACTACATAAGATCTTACAAGATCATATGAATTCTTGTCATAAGATCTTACAAGATCTCATAAGATCGATGACTCATCTCTACCATATAAATTTTGCGACGTAATACAGTATATATATAACATCATTCTCTTTGAAAAGCTTCAAACTCTTTTCTCTTTTGAACTTCACACGTCAGTTGAGCACATACGAAGGGCATGGTTAAGAAACGTGGCAAAAGACGGTCCTGTGGCCGCCTAGGGGCAAATGTTAGAAATTATATTAGAAAAAGAAAAATGCAGAGGTATAGAGGATTCGACAGGAAATGATCAAGCGTATGATGTTGTAAGATCGTATAAAATCTTAAGCCTCCTTATAAGGTCGTATAATTTCTTATACCTTCTTTGTGTAAGATCTTATAAGATCATACAAGATCCTGTACATTCCTATGATAAGAAAAATCTTGTAAAATCTTATAAGAATCTTGCTACAAGATGTCATATGAAATCTTGTAAGATCTTATAGGAAACTGATAAGAATTAATAAGATCTTTTGAAATCTTATGATTTCTTATTATACGATCACTCAAGATCGTATATGATCTTATAAGATCTTCCAAGATCTTGTTATCTAATCCTTGGACCTGGGGTATTCTTTAAGTGTTTCATATGATTACGAAGTTCTTTTATTGTAATTTTAGGAGAATTTTGAAGTTCTTTTTTGTATTTAAGTTTCAGTTTGTTGACGGTGTTTGTTACATGTTCGTGAAACGGTGTTACATCTTGTTTAGACATATTCTATCGTTACGCAGGGAATTGTTTAATAACACCTTGTACTTATAGTACTCTGTTTTTGCTTCTTCTGTGCCAGTTTTTTTCCACTTACAGTATCAAACGTGTTTATTTGCGAGTAAACTTTGGATTGCCGAACTTGGTTTAGTCAATTTGAGACTATTCGATGCCGGTGGAATCGCTGTTTTTGCAGCAGTGACTATACAGTCAGTAACAAATGCATTGAATTTATCGACTTCATCCGACGTTTCTATCCTATTTTTATTGTCCCAGCGAGAGAGCAGTGTATTCAGCTGTTGTCGATAGCCCGCCCAGTTCGCTAATTTGAAATTATAAGAGAGACGAGGTGATTTTGGCTTGCGATCGGCACACGCTTTCAGCTCAAATGTCAGCGGCTTGTGGCCGCTGAGAACACCGAGAGACGGGTGTACTTCCATATTTGCTACGAAATAAATTGTTGGTTGGCTAGCTATAATCCAGTCCAACTTCTCTTCGTATTCTATCCTTTCGAAGGTTGTTAGCCTGTCTCCAACTAGAGCCCTGCATTAGATGGACATGTCCATGGACATGGACAGTTTTTTTAAATCTGTCCATGGACAAAAAAAAATTGTCCATGCAGGCCTCTATCTCCAACAGACATGTAAAAACCTTCATCTAGCAATTTCTGCAATTGCCTGCCCTTCGCGTTCGTTCGCTTAGACCCCATTTCACGTAGAGCAGCATTTAGATCTCCCATTACTAGACAGTCTGGATTAGTGTCTTTTAGTTCTTGAAAGAGTTTTAAGCTAAGTTTGGCTTTAGGAGGTATAATTGCAACTAGAAGAGATCTAGCAATCGCCCGATTACTAGATTTCCACGGTCGTTACTCAATAGTTGCAATCGTGTAAAAATCTGGTAATCTAGATGAATCGGACGATACTAGATTTTTTTTTATGCTTCGGGATGTGCAATTGGCGCTTTTCTCTGTTGTCTTTTTAATAATAAGTGAAATACTGATTTGCGGTAGAATGTCACGCTGGTATTTAGTGGAGTTTAGAATAATGTACACTCAGCAAAGCCTTTATGGTAGAAAACTTCTGTATTATAGAGGTTCATGCTATCATTTCGATTGGTTTGCATCGCAGCAATGTTCAATTGAATGCATGACGCCATACAGAGATAAGTTGAATTACCGTAGACGACTAAGGCCTTGTCCAGACTACACTCTTTTCTCACTTAAGTATTAACTTAAGTCATGTCGAGCACGCGACTTAAGTTGAAATTAACTTTTTCATCAAATACGGTTACGAGTTTCTCACTTAACTTTTGTAGTCTGAACAAGGCCTTAAAGGATTTTCCTTCGAGTAACTGATTAAGTAAAGTCTTTTCAGAAAAAAATTTCAGAGAACATTTTGCCAACCAACATTAACATCTAAATTTTAACTAATAAGTGCATACAATCACTTTTTCTGGTCGTTGCTGTTAGGGTCATTAATTTATTATAGCTCAGGGAAAATATCAAAAATTGCAGTGATTGTCGACGATTGCTCGTAAATTTTACCTCTGACCTCTCTCGGCTGTAGAAAAATACATGAATTTATGCTAAACAAAAGAAGTATCAATACCAGTGGAGTCAAGGCGTTTTGAATTTATTTCATGCTAGGTGATACACTCATATCCGAATTTTACACTTAGTGTAACTTGGATACGAGAAAAAAGTGGATCTATCGAATAATTTGAATAAATTGAAGCATTGAACGTGAAGAACAAATATGATGTGATCTTTTGTAGACCTATTTCTGTCTTAAAGAAAACATTTTTGTTTAACACGCCCGTAGCGATCATTTTGATCGTTTTGCGATTTTTATCCTTAATAAAACACACTGCATACAATTTATTTAAAAATAAATTATGTCATAACTTTTAATTTGTCCCACAAAAATTATTTTTTGCAGAATTTTAATTCATTTTTGAATTCAGAACCATTTTTAAGTATAAAATTTTTAAAAAAAACAGTAACGGTCAAAATGACCGCTTTGGGCGTTCTAGGTCATGAAAATTTCCGGATGTTATAGTGTTAATTCCATTTGGGCTAAAGTATAGTTAACTTTTTAAGTGTTATTCATGATACGTCTGTTTTAGAAACGATTCTTTAGTATGTAGTTTTGGTATTCAAGCGATACAATAGCTTCATGGCGATTCCCTCATGCGATTTTAGAAACATTTTGTTTTTCGAACAAAATTTATGAAAAATTTTTTAATCAATGATTTTTAACGGATTCTCACGGCTTGTTCAATGTTTTTTCATAACTGCATCCAACGACTAGAAAATCACTGAAGCAATAGAAGTGAAGAACATGTCTGAATAAGATGCAAAAAAGGTACACTTGGATTAATGTTTTTCTTATAGATTTTACTCGAGTTCTAATTATTACTTTCGATTTCTAATTGTGAAAACGGTATATTTTATTATCACTTTAGATCATTTTTGTTTTTGTTTATTTTTATTTCGTCTTTTGGAAATGTCGTTAAATGAAGATTTGAGCCCATGTGCTTTAAATACACCCAGTTTACCCATGTCAACAACAATAATTCAACACAATCCACTATCTGAAGCTGGTACATCTTACATCTCATCTACGACGACAACGAGAACCATGACAACATTAATCACTGTGCCGAATTCATTCGAAAATCCTCTGATTAAAATAAAAAATGATTTGAAGCAAAGTTTTCGAGAACCAACAACATCACCATTTCAATCAATACTCTCCTCCAAAACTCCAACAACAATAATTCGGAAAGAAGACGTATCAGAAGCATCGCCAGGTATACTCATACCGCCATCAACAGCCGAGGTAAAAGTAAAAAGTTTTCTTCTGATTAGAAAGTGAATTTTTTGCACGGCCAATGCAACTTTCTTTAGTCTACACTTATTAGTTATACATCCAATATCATTCACTTCTTATTAATTATCGAAAGATTTTGAATGTTTCTTTCTTTTTTTATTTAGGTGATGTCTGTTATCGAATCAATTCAAGGCACAAAACCATCAAAAACAGAAGCGACAAATTTAACAGAATCAACTCAACTTCATGAATTAACTAGTATCCCCGATTCATCTTTATCTCCAAAAAAGAAAATCTTATTACGTAGCCAGTCGGAAAATGAATTAACAGCAACGAGTGCTGTACTACAAGCTGATCACCAACAATTTCTTTCTATTACTGACAAACCACACGAAGAAGAAAATTTAACGACAGAGTCAAAGTTACATGCTTCTGTAATGGTGAACAATACACATAATAATACGAATAACCATGCATCAATTCAGAACGTTCATCATGATTTTACTAGTGACGCATCTCAAACTCAATCTGGCAACAAATATATTCAAATAGTATTCAATAATCAACTGCACACATTTCACTTAGATCAGTACGGTCAGCCACATGATGAATTGCCAACAACAAATAAAAGAACCTTTCAACAAACAAATATGAACAACGGTAGGTAACCATTACGATGTGATGCAAGACGAGCAAATCTTTATTTGAACTGTCTGCATTGTGGAACTTTGAGCAATTAAACCCAGGATTTTAGAAGAGGGAACTAGGATTCAAACGATGCGAATGAAAACATAGACAATGTACGAGAAGAAAATATCATGTAATAAAATCCAAATGACATCGAACTACGTATTTAATAAAGAGAAAATATAGAAAATGATTATATCCTTGCTTGCTAAAAATGCAAGATTTAAGTGAAGAATAGAAGAAGCGCACTTTTATCTCAATGTTCGGTTCATGAATTGCACACAAAGAAATATCGTTTGTGCTTTCCGATGTTTGAAAGATTATGATATTTGGATAAGCGTAGATTGTATGAAATGTAATATGTTATACTCTTCCCGATCTGCAAGCAAAACTATCATCGTTCGAAACAGCAGACTGAACATCGCAACGTAAAAACAAAATTTCAAAGCGAAAAATACAGGCAATTGTTAAGAAACATCTTATATTCCTATCTGCTGAAATAAATATGCGCTATTCAACTTGTTTAATGTTTTTGAACTAAGGATAATCAATAGTTTTTTAGCTCACATATTTTTCCTCCATATTATTCCTCATTTCTTTCTGCTTAGTCGTTTTTCATGATACAGAAGTATGAACCTTGTAAAGGCGATATAGTTCGACCGAATTTCATTAATGATGAAGAAACAGTGTGCTGCTTTGGAAAACAGCGAAAGTGTCAACAATAATATAAGACTGCTAATGGATGAAATGATTTGTCGAATTTTATTTTCGAGTCTCTCTTCGCGTCCTGGTTGTAGAAGAGTAGAAGGGTTGGATTTATCGACGGAAGGCTCGACAAGCAATATAAATAGGGTATGCGTGGACTACGATTAAAAAGTAGATAGTGGAACTTTCGACTGGAAAAGGTGAAGTTCCTGCCAATGGTAGTAAGAAAGTTTACAATAGGAAAACAATCTATAAAAAATATTACACATGGTTGGTGTTTAGTTTTTAATCTCTAATTAATCATAAAATGAGATATCAGACGTTAGAATAACTATTAGGTTGCACTCTTTTATACTAAACGTGCTTTATCACGTTACTTTTGTAAGTGACAGGCGATAATAGGTATACCACTCGGAATTTCACTTCAAAACTGTCGAGTTCATGCTAATAAAGCATTTGTTTTTGCTTAGATGAGACAGTAAGTGTAATTGTTCAAAATCAACAGAACATGTCAAACGAAGTAACATCGAGTGATCAACCTTTTCATCAAGCTAAACGTTCAAAAGTGGCAACAGCAGCAGCAGCAGCAGGCACCAACGGTCTTCGTTCTTACCAAACTCATACGATAACACCAGCGACCACAAATAGTTATCAACAACAACAACAACAATCACCACCTATTGCTCAGCCAACCGTCTCGGGTGTTGCTATTGGCGAGTCCGATGTGCGTCGTAGACAAATTCGTGACAGTAATCGTGAAGCAGCGCGTCGATGCCGTGAAAGACGTCGTCAATATATCGAAACATTAGAAACAAATTTGGAACAACAAAAACAGCAAAATCAAAAATTAGAATTAGACATTCAACATTTGAAGAGAGAAAATATTCAGTTGAAAACTATTCTCAGTGAAACAACAATAACAAAATTGTCTAAATCTTCTTCATAAATTAACTGCTGAACTGATAACAACACTACAGCTAGTAACATAACTCATAACAACAAGAATAATTTTTCAAAAGTACAATGTATCATGTTTTCGATTTTTGTATTTTTTTTCCTCTTTATTAGTGCCAGGAAGTACTCAGGTTCGTTTTCCCTTAATGGTACGCTCACGAATATATGTATTTTTTAAGTGTCAATCACAGAGTTTACTTTTTTTTTCAAATATTTTTCGCCGTATAAAATCATTGATAAGAATCTTTTGTTTGTTTTTCAAAAAAACCAGTGAAGTGATATAGAGAAGTTTGCAAAAGATTATTTTCTTGTGTGAAAGAAAAAGATCCTGATAGAGATTTCTTTGCACTTTTTAAGAACATTATTACAGTGTTATGGTCAGCTAATTCTTTCAGCTTTGTATAATTGGGGATGCTAATCAGATTGATCTCGTTGCTGTTATATTGATGTTTGTTAACGATAATTTTTTTTCATACGTTATTTGGTCAGTTGCTCATCTAGAAATATATACGTAGAAACATATGTAATGATGTTTTTGCTTTTATGGTGTGTATAGTAGACTCGCACGCTGCTTATTTCTGATTCTTTCGTTTAATGAACAGTGTTTTTATTTACTTTTTTTTTCTTATGTCTTTCATCAAGTTTGAGATGAATATTTATAAGAAGAAAAGTATCTATTTTTTCTAATGTGTTCTTGTTTTTTTACCGGTAATCGTTATTTTTTGTGTAAATATCTATAATTTTGAATACTCAATGTTCAAACATTTTTTTAACAGTGATCCCATTAATTCAAAAACATTTTTTTAATCAGTCGCTCTTATGCTTTTTTTCGCGTATTCAATACATTATTTAACCAAAAAATTTTCGTTTGGCTAACAATATCGTTTTTTGTATGCGTTAGATATGTCAGTTCACATATCTACATTTATATACGCATAATCTGTGTGTGTATTAGTTGTGTGCTTTCTACGTGTGTGTGTGTGTGTGTGTGTGTGTGTGTGTGTGTGTAATTATGGTAAAATTAATCACCAGAGAACCATAGAATTATCATGGTTTGTTATTAATCCCTATATTATTGTATAGAAATGAACTTAAGAATAATAGAAATGCCGTATAGGACATTCTTACACGGCTTAAAAAATATAAACCATCAAAAGTTATATTAAATTAAATAGATATAATGGATTAATAATAATTAATCTTTCATTTAAAGAGTTGAACTCAACTTATCTATTCAAAATGATTCATCTACACGATTAAGCTGGACACATATTTTTCACCATATCATCGGCAAATTATATAATAAAGATGGAACTGATTGGTTTTGAACGAATTTTCCTTGAAGAATTTTGCTGTTTGAAGAAAAATGGATTTCTGCACATCTGTAATATTTTTCCACTTATTATTACTCAGATAATTCCACTAGAAATTGACCAGTCTTAGATCAATTTCCAGCGTCGACAACAAACAGAGCTTAAACTTTTGATCAAGAAAACATAACTTGCGAAAATTTTAAAATATCGGTCCGACGTGTGATATTTTCGATTTTTGTCAAAACCTGCACTAAGTATCAAGATGTTTTCCCCATAACAATAACTTGGCAGAACGTCAAATTTTTGCTATGCGTACTATGTAGTAGTGCGATCGAAAAGACATTTGTAAGAGAAATTAAAAATATATACATAGCAGAGATGGGCAAGCCATGCCTTTCCTCGGCTCGCACTCGCCACAGTTCGCGAGATAGCGACTCGTGACTCGGCTCGGCTCGACAAAAACATTATCAAATCAGATCAGACTCGATGCAGCTCGTAGACTCGTGGCTCAAGGCTCAGCTCGCGTGCGCTAATAGCGGTAGTTTCGTCCACATATAGCGAATGTCTCATAATAAATGAGACTCCATACTTTAAAAAATTTTCTCTTTTCAGCGCTAAGACATATTTCTTTTTCCAAACGATGCGTCGTGAAATTCTCACCAACAAGAAAACTACGCAAATTATACGAAAGAAGAAAAAAAATGAAAACTTTCTAAATTCAAAAACGATTTCCTGTGTTAACGATTTAAAAATAAGAAAAATTGAATTAGCAATTTTGTAGCCCTGACTGCGCTCTATCTTTTACTTACACTTCAAATTTCTTCACATCAAAATCGATGGAGAAATAATAATTTTTCTGTCGGTTATCACGCATTTTTACACGTCCGGTAGGGTGCGCCAGAAGTCCTGAACCACTTTTTTTATTAAGTTTTTATCCATATTGACTTGCGTTTAAAAATTTAATATTTAACGCAAAAGGTAGAGAGTTTCATTCTCTAGAAAACTACGGTTTTGTTTTGAAATTAATATGAATAAAAACCGATCATCTATCTGATTGCGGTTCTTCTTAGTGGTATTTGACTAAAAAAGATTTACCAATCCAAATCAAAACACAACACACCATTAAATTCAACGCGAAATTTTGTACCAAGTTCTGTACTTCATGTGGTAAAGCAAAGTCCTTCTAAGTCAACGTGGCTCTCGAAAGAGTTTTTCATGAAAGTTTTAAAGGAGCCTAGGAAGATCCATCTAATATTATTTTTTACTTTTAAAATTAAAATTATAATTTTATTTGCTGGTAAATAATTTCAAAACAAAATATGTATTACATAGAGGTTAGCACATCCATAAAAATTCTAAAAATCTCAAAAACTGAATAGAATGAACTGCATTTTTCTCTAACTAGATCAAGGTATTTATATTTTCGAGTAATGTTGACCTAGTACTGATAGAAAAATAAGGTAGACTAAATTTTCATTTTTCGAAAGATCCTTGTCTGGGACTTAAAAAGCACACTGGTGCCCGATAAACAGACTAAAACACTGTCAAATCGAATTCCAGACGTAAAATAGCATCCACGAAACTCCGTTCACAAAAGAGCATATCAGTATTTGACGAAAAAAGCGTTCGCTTGAATGTTCTTTTGCCGTACAAGTTTTCGGAAAGTATTTTCAAAATTTATCAATTTTTCAACCGTTTTACTTCAACTAATTCTCGATGTTTTAAAAATATATATATTAAACATAATATCAATTCTTTTTCTCTCTTGCAGCTCATCAGCTAAGAACCAGACACCGATAGTTTCAGAGCTTTAATCTTAGTACTATCTTTTCATGTGTGTGCGTCATTTCCTGAGCTAACAGCTGTTGGTGCTAAGACTGCATCATCAGAAGTTGGATTTGATGTTGAGAAAATATGATGTTGTTAGTTGTAAGAAGTCATTTCGTAGTAATATCCAAATTTTGCGTTGTGAAGATGCCAATTTCGGATATATAACCTTGTAGGAGAAGTTTCAGATACATAGTTTTGACCACTGTAAAGTATGTTTTATAACCCATGCAAACGTCTGATAAGCGAAGTAACTGTCCTATCGCCATACCCTAACCCATTACTTTTAGAAAATTGCCATTCAAATTCGGATAATTGACAAATGTTAAATGTTTGCTTTGGATGAACTCGCTTTGAATGAAACTAAATTCAATATTAATTTGCAACGAAAAATTGCCACTTGGGGATATGTCATTATCACATACTATCCTCTCTAATTTATCTATCGCCAAGTCATGAGAGAGATCTATCATTGGTGGTGGTTTTTGACTCCTCTCCTTTTTATGAAAAGCATTATGTTTTCGCCGTTTGTAAAATGAGACAAATCGCAAAACATCTCAATTGTATATAGGTGACTTTTCTACAACTAAACCATGCTACCTGTGATCATTGTGTTTTTGGTTGATGAGTAACTTTCACATAATTAAACAGCGTATTAACATCTGTGAGTATAAGTATCCGGTTCAATCATTCAGTATCTGTCGTTGTCTGGACAGTTATTTAATGGATTCCCAATCCAAACAATTCATTCAAAAACTATTCAGCCTTTTCTTTCAATTTTAAACTGTTCTCTCTCTCTCCACATTCATCATTTTTTTATCTTCTTTTTTCCACATGTTTTATTACGTAAAGACTTACATTTCAATTCCAATTGAGTAATCGCATATTTAATGGCCTATGCTTTATACATCATCAGATCTTTACTGACATTTCTAAATGTAGAGCCCTGTTACCAAGACGTTTTCGTTACCATTACCATGGTCACGGTGATGGTACTGGAATTCCCACCAGCTCTTTATTATAAATGGTATCATACATCACTTTAGTGTATAAAATATAGTCAAACGTTATATAACGTTCAGACCTACAGATTCTTTATTTTCTGCCTTATACACACGTTTTTATTCTTTTCTTTTCTTCTGTGCAAATATATTGTATTACCGTACGTTACCACTACCATGGCTTTTAATTTTTGTTACCATTTACCAACTATTACCAGGAATTAAAATTCTTTTTTTATCATTACCATGGTAATGATAATGGGATTGTTTTGTTACCGCCGGACTCTATTTGAATGATGTCTAACCGTTGTTATCTGAATACTGGATTATAACTAAACAGTTCGGATTTAGTTCTATCAGTTAGCTTCACTTGCTTATACTTTATGTTCATATTATGTCATATCTTCATAAGATTGATTATCTGGTAGCGATATGATTGGCGTTATGAAAAACATTATCCTCCGAAGGAAGCGGTAAATATATTTTTATGGGAAAGCACTGTCTATTTTTTTTTGTCTGATATCGTTTAAAACCGAATCTAATATTTGTGATTCCATATTTAATCAAAATTCTTTTTAAACTTGATAGGAATTTCCTTGACTCATTACCCAAATAATAGAAACGCATATTCCATTTTGCTTTGAGATTTATCTGTATTTTTTTGGGAATTGGCAAAAGTACTATTCGTATATCTTTTTAGTGCCGTTTGAATAGTTCTTTCTAAGAACTTTGATGGATATCCATTTTCATGTAGAACAGTCTTGATCTAATTAATTTCAGAGTCTAATAACTTTTTTCTGAACAGATTCGAACCGGGTGGATAACAAGCGATATTATTAGAGCAATTTTCTAATATTTTGAAGAGCCTGAATCTTATTTCATGTATAAATGGGTACATGTTATCTTTCTATATACTGCTGTTTTGAAATGATCTTGATCCATGAGGTTTTTCAATGAGTACGTCTGAAAATGCCAGCTTATCTTTCTCTGTCTCTAGAGTAAACTTTATCTTCAGATGAATACTGTTAATATTGTTTAATAACACTAGTACATCATCTATTCTTCCATTTACTACGATTAGAATATCATCCACATAGCGAATCAACAACTTTATCCAGTAATCATTCTCTGATAATAATGTGCTCATTTTCCATAAATTTTTCAAAAGTATTCCTTCCTTCAATCACACGTTAAAGATTGTCCAGCCATGTGTGTTGGTTTATGAAAGAAATGAAATCAGATGAGTACTAAAAGAGACACCGATACCGTATGAACGTAATACTTTGGCGTATAATGACATCTCAATAAAAAAGACAGTCATATTCAACTAGACGATGAAAAATGAAAAAACAGTGGAATAATAATAGAGAAAACAGCAGATATAGCTAGCTAATTTATTTTTCTTTTAAGAGGAAAATATCTTTTATATATTTTTCTCTCTCTTCTCTCACAACGTTTTCAATAGTCATTCGCCTGCTGATGATACTGTGACAGTGTCGAAAGCTCACGTTTGTACGTAAAAACGATTTTACTGAAATTCTTTCCGATTATTTTAAACATATTATGTTTCATTAAAAACGCTAAAAAGTCAAAAAGTATCAATAAAACATTATATTGTGAAGATATAGATAATTAAAGTATTTCTGTACATGTGTATTTTATAAGCAAAAAGTTTCGAAATATAAATTGTCATTCAGCTCTGTTTTTGAATAAACAAACGGAAATGCAGAGAAATTTAGTTGATTAATTACATTGAGAAGATGATGGACAATGGAGAAAAAGTTTAAATTCAATATTCTGAAAAACATTAAGCAATTGCAGCCATATGATAATAAGATGAGCTAATATATTGGACATTACTTAATGTGTCAATCTTTCTTGGTATACCTTCTTTGTATAGATACCTGTGTCCCTCCGATTCAGGATGGCCTAATCTCCCGTCGGATCCACATCCCCACGTGTAAACCTCGTTCATCATTGAAAGTGCACTTGAATGTATACCACCTGCACAAATCTGTTTAAATGGAATCGTTTGTGAAACTGTAACAAATGTCCATGAACTACAAAAAGTGGCTGTGTCGGGTGTAATACCTAACTTTCCTTTGTAATTTGAACCAATTGAATATACTAAGCCGTTTGCTGTTAATAACAAGGCGTGTGGATGAAATTGCCCACGACTACATGACACATGAACAGGTTTATCTGCTGAATTTTCATCCAAATTGCGTATGACTGGTGCGGTTATTGGTACATCTGCATATTTTTCATTACTAGAGCCTCGTACAGGAACTGATCCCCAAAGGTAGATTTGACCGTTTTGTGTAACAAATGCGCCCAGTGAAGATCCAACATCAATTGTTTGTATTGTATCTGAGTCAATCAGACGGAAAACTTCCTTGAATGTTGTTGTAAATCCAGATTGATTGAAACATATCTCATGCACACGGCTGAAATCAATAACAATTACAATACTGTTCTGACTACATGTACAATGTGTAATAGATCCTTGAAGTTCATTATTATCAAGTATTTTACGCGGTTGTTGTCCAATACCTTTACCGAATCCCCATAATTCTTTGTCAACAGTCATAAGAAGCGTTGAAGCTGTGCCGCATGAAATATAAGTAACTAGTGGTATACTTTTGAGCAAAGTTAAAGCTGAAACAATAGTAGTATCATCGTTTTGACCTAAACGACCATTTTTTGGTTCGTCACCGATAATGTATACTTGGTTTAATGTATCTAGAACAACAGTGAAGTTCGTACCGCAACTAACTTGTTGAAAGTTAATATTAGGTGATGGTTTTCGAAAACAAGTCGGAAGGATACATTTTCCTCTATGATTCGTTTTTGGATCATATACAATGCCCCATTGATAAAGATTTGTCATAGTTTTCTGATATTCTTTACTTTGATATAAATGTTTGTTTGAATCGTGCACTGTAGCTACAATTCTGCTTAACGTTTTACTAGAAGAGAAAGAAACAAAAGTTTTTTATATAATTTATTAACAAATGACATCCGATGATGGATATGTAAGTTAGTGCTTACCAAGATGGAAGAAAGAATACTCCGTCTTGCGGCTACCGTTTCAGATATACGGTGCTGCTGAATGACATTTTCAATAGCCCAATATCTTCTCTGCAGTTGACAAGCTTTTGAAACGGTCATCCATCTCGTTACTAGTCATCAGCCACAGCTCTGGACAGAAGGCTAGCCTGATGCAGAGTTGTTGCGCCCAGTTACTTGGGCTTCCCGTGCTCACTCACTAACCATGTACTAGCTTTCCGGAAAGCTACACGAACTAGCCGGAGAGCTGTATTGTACATCAGAACGTAGTGAGTCATGCTGTCTAGAGACCTGCACGGGTTAAGAAAACGTAACCCGACCTCGACCCGACTGTCAAAATGCCGATGCGAATCCGACACCATCTTAATCGGAACAACTTAACCCGAACCCGATCCGATAAATTTTTACTCTTTTGTTTTGTTCTTAAGTTTATGTCTTTTTATTTACCTATTGTTTAGTAGAGAGCAGCGCATTACAGGCGAGTGACCTTTTGCTAATAGTCTGTAATATTTCAGAAAATTTGAGCGTTATATCTTTCTAAATTCGCAATATTATCTCTAATAATGTTATCATTGAAAATTGTGCGGTTTGGAAAAACATTGTTTTCCTTCAAGAAGAAAAGTTCAATAACAAGCTAATTTAGGAAGACATAACGCTCAAATTTTCCATAATATTAGCAAAAGTATAAAAGAAAATTTCACTTCTTAATTCTTTGTTTTGACTGGGTTGCAGAATTATTACTATTACTACACACAGTGGTCCTTTAGAACAAAAAACTTCATGATTTTTGAAAGAACTGATATGGGTCATCCATTAAGGGTTTTTATCAGCTCACTTTTTTCTATTAACTAGCATAATATCATTAAAAACGGAGTTATGCATCTGAAGACCTTGCCTCGTTAGTGAATGCAATTGTTCTGAAATAAGTATTTCAACTGAAAATTCCAATAGAGTTAACTTTTCAACGAGTAATACAAAATTGAAATTATTATTTATATTTCAAATTGCGCCGCAAAATGTTCAACCCGAACCCGACCCGATTCGACAGAATCTTAACCCGAACCCGAGGGCCGGGTTAGGATCGTGTTCGGGTCGGATTGCAGTTCTCTAATGCTGTCCTCACTCAGCAAGATGATGCTACTTGTTCGAGCAATGGCAACAGTGTCTAACCTGATCGATACACATCGTGAAGGTTTGAAAACATCGGACGCATAGTCAATTATGGCATATCAACGTATGGTAAACGCAGATCCAAGACGTCTTTTTGTTAATATATTGTTATATCAGTATATTTTCGTACCAACAGTGGAATAAATGAGCGGCGATCTGAGCTGCTAAGAGAAGATTTAGTGTAAATCTTGTCTCTCTGAATAAATCTTCTAAAACTCAAGACTGATTTTAAAAGTAACAAATGGAGCCGAGTGATTCTTCATCACTTCGACAATAGATTGCGAGGAGAGAAAGAGATGAATACAGAGAACAAGTTCATTTTAATAATATCTGTTTTTACATTGAACACGGCAAAAATATGTCTTACTATCAAATTTGGATAGCAAACGGTCTGATCATTGATTACTGGACTGAGCGAAAGAAAATTGATTCCTATAGGTTTCTTAGATACTCAATAAACACTGATAAGTCTCAAAAAACGGTTCTGAAGAGCTTCTTTTCTTATAATAAGTGTTTAATAGCAAGCAAAACTTATCATAATAGAAATCGGGAAGTCGTGTTTCAAAATATTTTTGCAAAAACTCAGTGATGGATCTAAAGCTTTTCAAGCCCATGGAGGCTCAGAACATCTCATCAAAAAGTGAAAGTTTTTCTTTTTAAAGTTCTCATTCTTTACGCATCATTTCTTGTGAAACAGTCTTTTTGTCGCTTTCAGAACATTCGGAAAACTCATTTATGAAAAAGACCTAAAAATCACGTGAAACCATCAAGTTTTTACTTGTTTTATAAGTAAGACAGTCGTGTACATTAAAAACGGTTTATATAATAAATCTAGAGCTTTTTGTTGTTTAATGGCCAAAGAATTCTTCAGTATAATAGACTTCCCACTTTTTCGTAGCTTTTGCTCGAGTCAGACTTTATACAATTGTTCTTCTATGTTTATCAGACCTATATTCTATGCGAATATTTTCATAGATGTTACAATAGAGATTTTTGAAAGTCGAAGCTTTTTCACATTTCTTTTTTATAATGTTCTTTGCCTTTTTTATTCTTCCTTACGTTGTCATCATTCCAAATATGTTCGTATTCCACCTCTTGTATGGTTTTTCTCCACAACTCAAGCAAATATCACCTATGGGAAAAATCTAGATACATTTCGTCTGTAATCGGGCGATACACGACTAGTTGCCATCTAGATTACTAGTTGGAAAAGGGACTTTTAACTAGATGCGTCTGCAGGTGCATCTAGTAATAGTTAAATCGCTCGATTATCGGGCGATAAATCGATAGTTGCAACTAGAAAAAATCTAATAATCGCCCAGTTACTAGATTTCCACTATCGTTACACAGTAGTTGCAATCGAGTAAAAATCTAATAATCTAGATGAATCGGGCGATACTAGATTTTTTTTTGACGCTTGGGCATAAACACGAAGCTTCAAGCTTCTTTTTAATGAAAGAAAAAATAATTTCACAATAATATATATTTCGCAATTTTTATATAGTCGTTGCTTATTATACGAGAAAATTTACGTGTTTGTAAACGTTAAAGAATCACGTGAAAGTGACCAAAGAATGTAGCATTATTAATACATTTTATTCATTTATGTTTGATCAAAGAAAGAAAAAAATGAATAATAATATTATTACAAATAGTAAAACAACGCAAAGAGCAAAAACGGATACCGTGTGTCTCACCAAAAGAAATTTGTTATGATAGGTTTTCGAGCCTACAAAACCTTTTTGTCAAAAGAAGAAAGTTCGTAGTGCACCAGTTGCCATTCAACCGGTCAAACGCTTGAAAGCGCGAAAAGAACGCTCAGCCAACATAGCAGCTTTTGTGTTTGTTCTATGTATTGTTTTTTCATGCCAAAGGCTGCTTTTGCTTGAATTTCGTCATCAGGAAGTGATTCTTTAACGTTTACAAACACGTAAATTTTCTCGTATAATAAGCAACGACTATATAAAAATCGCGAAATATATATTATTGTGAAATTATTTTTTCTTTCATTAAAAAGAAGCTTGAAGCTTCGTGTTTATGGTACAAAAATGTGAAACACGGTACAGTTGCTTCAATAGTGGAGAAAAGTTCTTCATCACGTCTGTCATGGCCTGTGAGGGCAGTCCAACTAATTCAGCACTCCTTAAGAATCGCTTTTCATAAAATATGTAATAAAATTTCAGATGACTGATAACGCTATCTCGAAACTTGAGTCTCTTCCAAATGAAATATTATTGGAAACTCTACAATTAGAAAATTCTCATAATCTTATTTTGACATGGTACAATTTGAATACTCGTTTAAACAGTTTAATTGAACAATTGCATTCGATCGATTTATCCAGTATATCATACGCATATTTTTTGAGCTATTGTTCTCTGTTAATTAATCGTCAACACCAAGTATCATCATTAAAATTATCTAATGTTGATAGCAGTGAACAAATTTCCTTATTTTTAAGCAAATTTCCATTACAAAACTTTCACCATCTACGATCATTGTCACTCATTGAAGTGAAACAAGTTGAAATAAATGAAGTTATTTTAAACTTACCAAGTTTAAATCACCTATTATATTTATTAATTGACTGTCATACAACATATTATGAGGAAGTTTTGTTAAATGATATTACTTCAACATCATTGCGCTCATTAACCCTTAAGTCAACTAATGCAATTCACTATAATTGGTCAAACGTTGGTCGATTATGCCCTAATTTAGAATCTTTAAATGTAAATTTCTTTATTTATGTTGATCAATTAGTCCAATTGCTTTCTTCTGTTCCAAATTCTTTAAAAAAATTATCAATTGCTCTGAGAGGAGATAATAATTACTCAAATATAAAACCATTCAATGATCTGTCTCTATTAAATATTAACACAAAAATCGAAAATTTGTACATTTCTCTAGGTCCAGATGTTTCATTTAGTGATTTTAAATTACTAATAAAACAGTTTAAGCATCTAAAGAAATTATCCACAGAAATGAGTTTACCTTGGAATATTAGAAATACTGAAAGTTCTTTGAATGGCTATGAATGGGTACAGATAATTTCAGAACATTTACCGAATTTACATACATTTAGTTTACGTGTTGAAACATACAAGGAGCATTGGAACGATCAAGTATCACATTCATTTAACACTGATTTTTGGGTTAAACATCGTTGGTAAGCATGTTTGAATAAAGTTTTTAGTAGGCTAGTGGTTCATTTAGCTGGAATACACAGATCGAAGAGCTCTGCTCGTGAACGACTGTAAACGGAGACCGTGTATGGATGCCGTCTATCGTGAGAATAACGCTGAAATGATACATCGACATTTATACGAAAGCTCGTTCAGTGGAAAGGAGAAATTAAGTGAGGTTGGTACTGCATGCACATTCAACTGGTGCAATAGTTGAATTCTTCAGAGTCTGCGTCCTCACGAATACTGTCTCGTGATGCACCCTCATGCTTCGCACAAAGTATTTTTAGCATAAACCCCCCCCCATAATAGAAGCCTCCGGGGCTTCTAAACTGTCCGAGTGTTCAAAATTTTTAGGGGGGGCTTGTATTACGAAGGGGCTACTATTACGACTTTCGTACA
>CAJNOQ010000599.1:0-45499 GCA_905250885.1 Didymodactylos carnosus | reverse complement strand
GTTGTTGCCTTTTCCTTCATTGGTCCGGCGCGCGGGGGCCCCGTAACAAAACTATATAGTGTTCGAATCATTAGATATTCTACATTCTTTTTAGCTTATTCAAGTGGTTAAAGATGAAAATATCTTACGTGTCCACTTGTTGCCTAGTGAATGCTTATGGTTCTAGACAAAAGGAACACTTCGTTTGGCAAAATTTTTTTAATTCTTCATCAAATAATAGGATAGACATTAAGATTTTTGGTTTTGAGTTTTGATTATGTTTTAGACACATAAGTTTTATTTTAGACTGTTCATAACAAAAGTAACATTATCGTTGAATATTAATCACGTGAAAATATTTATTTTTTTTATACTTTAAAAATTAAAAAACAACATATTAAAGTGAATACAAAACATATGTGTTTTAAGAAAGATTCTCTCATCGTGCACAAATATTATTTTCATTTATTTTATGTGTCATAAGAAATTTTTAACTGAAAATAGATTTATGTTTATCTGTCTAAAAAGCAATAAAAGAAGAAAATAAAATTTTCAGTTACATTTTTCTGAAAATAAAACATATTTTGTGTCTCTAAGAGACTTTCAATTTTATTGATGTTTTGTTGACGTGAGTAATTTGAAAGTAGGATACAAAATCAATAAAATAAAAGATCAAATTATTCTAATTATTGATAATTGAACATGACCATTTTGGATAATATTGAATATATATACACACACACAAATAAAACCTGTTGATCTCAAAAAAACTAAATGAATGACTTTTGAACGCCTTGAGGAATCTTTTTCTAAGTTTTTAGATGATGGAGAAGCAGAAAAAAGAGAAAAAAAAATAACGAAAAAAAAGTAGCATGTTAAAATAGCAATACAGAAGAGGAAGACAATAACTTTGTTGTTGTTTTTATGGATAATATACTGTGTACATAGAGAAATATTATTTAAAATAGATCGACGTGCCATCGTAGTTTTTGCTACATAAAAGAATTCTACAAAATGAATTTCGAAAAAATAGAGATTAGTTAGTCGTAGAAGAAATGTTGGATTGTAAAAGAATTTACTATTTTCTCGCGTTCATCTCGTTTATGGAATATGATGATAATTTTTGTTTTTACAGAACAGAACAAAATAAAAGATAAAAAATTTTTTTTTTCCTCAATTACGTTTGTAGATGTTCTGTTAGTCTTTGATCACAGATGACTATAGAACAAGTAGTGAAGAATACAGACGTGAGTTTTCTCAACGATGAAAAGGAAAAAAAAAAAAGCTAGAAAAAAGTCTAGTACGTGGGTAGAGCACGACTACTCACCCACCATTTGTTTTAATAGGCATTTTCTTGTTTCTTTTGGAAATGTTATTTTTAAATTTAAATTTTGTTGCAGATTGAGGCTTTATAAAAATGTGGCCACAATCTTATATTTTGCTATGGTTTCTTAGTTTCATAGGAATCATTTTGACTAGTGTGGAGTATACTTATAACAACCGTAATGATAATTTTGAACCGGAACATTCAAATGAGTGGGCAGTACTGATAAAAGAAGGTCAGTTAAATAAGACATCATTTTATCCATTTTAAGATCAATAATAAATGATTATCTGTTTTTGACAGGTGACAATGTCGCTGATCTTGTTGCCAGTGAACTTGGATTGAAAAATAAAGGAAAGGTATGTTAAAAACATTGTTTTTGAAAAATATACTTCGTTAATTATATTCTTCCTTTAATGTACTCAACAATCTTTTACATGTTTTTCTACAGATATTTGAAAATGATGATTATTACTTGTTCGTACATCCTCGAATAGAGCGTCGCTCGAAACGTGCTGCTCATGATACTACAGCATCTCTTTCACAACATGAAAAGGTGATATAATCGTCTAGTTTACATTAGAAAAATTAGAGAAATTAAGTTTTTTAGGTTTCATGGGCCGAACAACAAAAATCACAATATCGTGTTAAACGAGATTTGATTGATAAACGTGAAGATGAAGATCGAATATACAGATCGATATCGTTTAGTGATCCTAAATTTGATAAAGAATGGTATTTGGTAAGCTAAATTAAATGATTAAATTACTTGATATTGAATAATTTTATTTTGTTTATCTATAGAAAGATACGAGATCAAAAAGTTCACTTGATTTACCGAAATTAGATTTACATGTCGTGCCTGCTTGGGCAGCTGTAAGTAATCTTTTTAATTAATTAGAATTATTTAGCAATACACGTCAATCTTTCTTAATCTAAATCTTTTCATATACTAACTTACTTATATATTTGAATATTTTAGGGTTATACAGGCAAAAATATCAAAGTTACAATTCTAGATGATGGTAAGGAAAAAAGATGGTTCATAGTAAAACCTCTTGTATCCAAGATCTTGAAAAAACGCCTGGAAGATCTTAATCGATTTTAATTAGAATATCAGAAGTAGAAATTTCAAAGTTATTCTGAGTATAAAAATGTTCATACATATATGCAGACAAGAATGTGAAATAATAATATAATTCAAGGGGTTATCAAGATCTTCGTTACTAGACGTTTTACTAGAGTTTTATTTTTTGTTATTTGAAAGTGGCATCTAATTATCTATGACTGATATAACATTACCTGTCAAATTAATTGATCACGCTGGATTAACCAATGTTAAACTGCTCTCTGAAAAAAGACGTTTGTGTACGAAATCTAAAAAAATATAGAGAAGTGCAACCATTTCTAAACTTTTGTAGGTTTCATAGAAGAAAAGTTAGGGCACAAAACGTGACTAGGGGGGAAAACGTGACTTTTCATCTGTACTGTGCTATGTAAGATATTCTAATCCTTCATATGGTTCTTATGCATCATTAGAAGACTAACGATTAGCGAAGAGATCGCTTCGAATTGCATAGATCTTACAGTAGAAAAAAACAGAGAACACTACTGTGGGTCTCCTTGGACCCACAAACACCTCCGGAGGGTTAAACGGTTTCGTACTCGATCTTTTCTTCTACGACACCTAAAAGGGTTTAGAAGTGGTTGCACTTCTTCATACTCTTTTATGTTTCCACAACCCTTTTTTAGATAGTAGTTTCACTGAATATTAAAAGATTTATATTTTCTTCACAACAGCTTTGAATGAGTTAAAAAACGTCGAGTATATCTAGTTTAAGTTGTTCTGCATAATGAGTACGCAAAAAATCTGATGAAATTGTTTCCACAGGCAGAATCTCTGAAAAATCTTGTTGATTCTAAACTCTAAAATTTTTTTTATCAGGTTTTTTTGCCGTTTATACCTACGAGACACTATGATGAGCATTAGCTTGCTGTTTTGCTATGTTTGTTAGTCGTACAATTTGATTAAACTTTCTGGACTGTCCTGTTTAATTCATTGTTTATTCTAATAGGTCTCGAATGGAATAACTCAGACATAATCGGCAACTATGTGAGTAGCATCATCTATGAAAGGTTATTTCTTTAATTACGGTTGAGATATTTATATTTAGGATCCAAAAGCAAGTTGGGATTTAAATGATAATGATGATGATCCATCTCCACGTTATGATCCTACAAACGAAAACAAGTATCTCAATTGATTTTCTCTTATTTCGTATATTTACTTTTCTTCATATTTAGACATGGAACTCGGTGTGCTGGAGAAGTTGCAATGATGGCAAATAATTCAATTTGCGGTGTCGGTATTGCGTAAGAGTTGAATGGATATTTGGATCGAAAGATTATATATTGACCGGTAATTCTTTTTAGATACAATGCAAAAATCGGTGGCATACGCATGCTGGATGGACATGTTACAGACCGAGTAGAAGCCGAAGCAATTGCGTTTAATCACAAATATATTGATATTTATTCAGCATCTTGGGGACCAAATGACGATGGCCGAACTGTACATATTTTCTATTGTTCAATATAATTACCTAAAAAATTGTAATTTCATTTAAGGTTGAAGGACCAGGAACACTTGCATCCGCAGCATTTATTAAAGGAATTACAGAAGGTCGAAACGGTAAAGGTGTAATATATGTCTGGGCATCTGGAAATGGTGGACGTAGACAAGATAATTGCAAGTATGATGCTTTTTTTGTAGCAGAGTTAGCAAATTACAAATAGATTTTGGTTTAAAATTTAATATAGAAATAGTAATCAAATCGGGCTACAACAAAAAACAAAAATATAAATAAAAAATAAAATAATAAAGTTTTAACAGATTAAAGCAGTAGAGTTAAGAAGGAGATGAGAAGGATTTTCTGTGGCGACTGCGTGAGTGAGATATAAAGAATTTTTACGTAAGAGAAACAAAATGCCCGAAAGCGGCTCCTAAAACCAAAGAGTAGAAAGAATAATTTGTGTGCCCAATATGGAATTAATAGTGCACATCAGTTTCTTTCCAACCTTATGGTATTTCCTACAGATCAGAAAAAAATGATTTTATGATTCGTCCTCCCCACATGTGCATGATGGCTCAGGAATAAGGGTGTACCTAAATAAGTTAACATTCAATTGTGGAAATCCAATTCTTAAACGAGCGAAGTGAATTTTGTTAGTTCTGTCCTCACATCTAGGTGAATAGATAAATACTCGAATAGAAATTGAAGAGGAGAAATAACCAAAATCACAAAATAAAACCGTATAATATTTCGTATAAGTTATTCTATCTGTTTCCATGTTCTTATTTCAGCTGCGACGGATATACGGGCTCAATATACACAATTTCCATTAGTTCTGCATCTGAACATCAACAATCACCGTGGTACGCAGAAAAATGTCCGTCAACGATGGCTACAACATACAGTAGTGGAGCATATCAAGACCAAAAAGTAACAACAACTGATCTTCATAATCGTTGTACAGATGATCATACGGGTACATCAGCATCTGCACCATTGGCAGCTGGAATATTTGCACTTGTTTTGGAAGCAAAGTAGGTTTATTTAATCAATAATTTGCTTCTTGTTGTAATAAATGAAATATTGCCACTTTTTAGTTCAGAATTAACATGGAGAGATCTACAACATTTAGTTGCATGGACATCAGAATATGCTCCATTGTCTCATAATCATGGTTGGACAACAAATGGTGCGGGTTTTAAGGTTAGCCAATTTCTTTTCCTTGTAAAAATAAACACTAATTTTTGATTTAAGCCTTTCATCTTTGTCATTTTAGGCAAATAGTCGATTTGGATTTGGCCTTTTAAATGCTGCTGCTCTTGTTCAAGCTGCAAAAGATTGGGTAAACGATATTTTCAGTTAAATAATTTTAGCCTCATGATGTAACTATTACTTTTATGTTCAGGTAACAGTTCCTAAACAAAGCATATGTGAAATAGAACCAATAAAATTCGAACGACAGTACGTATTTTATTTAGTTTTACTTTTGCTTTTTATAACTAACGTATTGTTATTGTGAAAATAGAAAAATAAGTCCCGAGCGACCTCTTGAAATTGATTTTCCAGTCACGGGTTGTGAAGGTGAAAATAATGTTGTTCGCTTTTTGGAACATGTTCAATTGTACGTAACACTGACATATAACAGACGTGGTGCATTAAAAATTAACATTACTTCCCCTCATGGTGAATTACAACTAAATGCACGTGTTACACTAGTCTAAATAAAATTTAACCTTTTAGGTACGGAAACAACTCTGTTAGCTGAACGTGAACAAGATTCATCCAGCGAAGGTTTTAAAAATTGGGCATTTATGTCTGTACATAATTGGGGAGAAAATCCCAAAGGTGTTTGGAAAATCGAAATAATTGATGCGGTAAATTTATCAGTACTTAAATGATGACTAATTGCTAAGTACTGCTGGCTTTTTAGACGGGAAATAAAAACAATCATGGTGAACTACAAGACTTTCGATTAGTATTGCATGGTACAGCAGATATTCCGCGTCACTTGAAAAATGGGCCAAGAGTGTATGATG
Source organism: Didymodactylos carnosus (assembly GCA_905250885.1). Taxonomy (NCBI): domain Eukaryota; kingdom Metazoa; phylum Rotifera; class Eurotatoria; order Philodinida; family Philodinidae; genus Didymodactylos; species Didymodactylos carnosus. The sequence continues at coordinate 39,587 of CAJNOQ010000599.1, read as the reverse complement.
AAAATTACAATACTGTACATAACGAACGAAGTGTAAGTAGAAATTTGAGAGTTCATTATCTACTTTTATTTGACTTTATTTGTTCGATGTTCTAGGAACGTCTCACAAACCAATTAAATTCACAGGAAAAACATCAAATGAACGTTGAATCACCAGTCAAACGCTACAGAGAGCAAGAACAGCCGGTTCAATCGAATAATCATTGGCTAAAAGTATTGGCTAGATTAAATGGAAATTGGTTACAATAAAATGAAATATACAACATTCTAGTCAACTATGAAAAGTATCCTATGCAACAAAAATACCAAGCAGCGAATTCTACTAGTCCACCATTGTCTCAAGCGGTATTTATTAATTTTGTTCCGAAGATTATATAGTTTACATTTGTAAAATATTTATTTTATTTTTCTCTGCTTCTGTTGAAAAGTCAAAGTAATGTAAAAACAAAACAACAAAAGAAAAAAAACGTGATTGCAATAAAGAAAACGGAAAACATAGTGTGTAATTAATGACTTAAAATTTAATACAACTTCATTTTCACAAAGACATTAGATGATATTTTGATGTAACATACTACAGAAATCTTGTCCATATGTAGCTCTTCACTGATTAATAATTTTGTACATCGAATTGATAGCTTCCAAACGAATGAATGTAGATATAAGAAGTATGAATGTTATGACATCTTACTTGGTTTTTCAGATGCATTGGATTTACTTTTGCGATGGGTTGAGGATACTATACTCAAAGCTGTTGGTTCTGAGACGCTTCGGCATGATACAAGCTGTATACTGGAAAATTCAACACTCGAACTTACACACGGGCAACAACGAAAAACATAACGAAATCCATCTCTGAACCTAGAAAGTGATATACGAACAGCAGGAAAATAATGTTAATTTAAAAAATATTTATCATCTGATCAAATTAAGAATATATTCCAAAGACGTGTACTATATTCAAAAACTTTTAGACATACCTGTTATTCATCCAACAATAGATAAAGGGATTGTACATCGAATTAGTCATTGCAATCCAATACGACTAAAAATGGTTATTTACAATGTAATACATAAAATTATTTTCTATCCTTATTAAAACTTACTATTAAGTAAACATATGGCGTATATTTCCAATCGGGTATCTTCTTATAAGTTGAAGCAAGTATAAAGTAAAGTTGTTGTGGAAACCTAGTTTATAAGAAATGCAATAACATCTTGCTTCTCTTTGTATTCATAGTACTCAGCACTAACCAACAAAAGGCAAATATCAACACGACAGCGATCAGCATTTTGACGACTTTTCGTTTAGATTTGATACTCTCGCGTTGTCGTTTTGTTACCTCACCTATGGCTGTTTTTAAACAAAATTCAATGATGATTAATCTATTACCTTAAGAATAAACTAACCTTTTTGACCCCAGAGTTCAAATGCAATTCGTGTATAAGTCACGGTTAGTACAGCGATAGGAGCTATATAAGTTACAACAAAAAACATCCATTCAAATCTAAAATTAAAAACAACAGATGTGAATACAAGATTGATCTTTATAGAATATTACTCACTTTTGATGAGGCTGTGGATCGAGTACTCGACAATAACTTTCTCTAACACGAAATGACCAAGTTGCCGGTGAGCTAACCAATAGTGCTAACATCCATATAACGACAATTATCGCGATTGTCTGATTATGTGTTAATTTTGTCCGAAGCGGATGAATAATGGCGAAATATCGGTCTAAACTAATTGCCACATATGTGAGTACATTAGCTGCAATCGATACATGTGACACAGTTTGTACAGCAATACACATAAAATTGCCAAATGGCCATGTTATGTGATTTATCATATAATAGGCATTAAACATGATGTTAAACAGAGCGTTTAAAACATCGGCATAAGCCAAATTGACGAGAAAATAATTGGTAGCAGTTCGCATCCGACGATGAGCAAGAACAATCCAAATGACAATGGAATTCCCAACGACGGCCAATACAACTACCAAGGCAAATAGTGATAAGAAAATTAACTAAAAACAAAGACAAGACACATTTTAAGTATTGATAAACTATTCTAAATGGTACAAGCTACAGGGGTTGGCAAATGTCAAAAGAAGCAAAGGAGAAAAAGTGGCGATCAATGGCTTAACGGGTGGCTTTTACTAATTATTTTTCTATTGTGAGATCTACTGATATCCACTTCAGACAGGAAATAAGGTAAAAAAAATCACTATATTATTGATTTGAGTAAGTATCAGATCAGAAATAATAGTCAAACATTAAAAGAAATTTTAAATGTTTGTAAGTGTAAGGCGATAATTCGAAGTGATAGTACTATTTTCTTTTGACTTTTTTTATATATGGTTGAGTAGAGCTTTTCGAGCTAATCAAGAATATGTTAGTTTTAACCTTTTTTTAATTATTTCAAAATGTAATGCATCAAGATGCTTCTTATGTAATAGACTAAACATTTCTTCTTACATCATAAATGAACATGATCAAAAATTAGAATGCAATGCAAACATGAATTGTAATATCAAATATTTGATCTATGTAATACAATGTCCATGTTGTTCACAAACATATATTGGCGAATCTGTAGATTTGAGAGCAAGAATGCATAATCATAAACACTTTGTTCTATATTTACCTCATGATGCTCAAGAAGTTCACAGACATATAGCTTGCTGTTCTGCTGATGAATTTAGTGTGTTTCCCCTTTTCAAGATGAACACACAAGATCTGTTCATCAGAAAGTTAAAAGAACAAGAATTTAGAAGAAAAAGAAAATACCATCCATCACTAAATCCAGACAATAAAGATTAATTGACATTTCTATGACTACTATTTCAAAATTCAAAAATTCTGCTAAAACGAAAAAATATTTCATTTTTTTAAAAATTCTTTTTAAAAGTGTTTTAAATTATTTTATCGACTGAAGTGAGAGCATCAAAGTGTGTCTCGAAACGCGTATCGTACTTTCTATAATTTGGTTATATATTTGAATAAATGTTTTTTCTTCTTTTCTGTTAAATATTTCTTAAATATTAGAATACTCTACCCATACACTGATTTAAAAATATTTTTTCTCAAGAATGAACCTTTTTTTCTAATTTTTTCAATGAGAAAATTAGAAAATACGAAAAGGGTCCTAAATTTCAAAAAACCGTTTCTGCACATAAAATTCGAATAATTTTTCCTATTTTCACTTGGAAACTCTGCGGTTTCTTTTTTCTGATTCAGCACATAAAACTGAGCCTAGATCGGTTGTTTAGAGCTTTATCACATATAACATGGTTAAATCAAAAATCTATTTACCAACATAGCTTAAAGTGTGCCAAGGTTTTTTGAAAATCTACGTAGCTTTTTATATTATTGTTATAGACGGAACACTCATTTGCACTGTTTTGGATTCATCTTTGCATGGTAAAAATAATATGGAGAGATTCTTCTGAAATTCCTTTCCGTTCCTGAAAAAATGCATTTTTTCTAAATCAGAGGCAGTCAGAATTCTGCTCGTAATTCTCAATTTTCTCCATCAGAACTCAACTTTTGTGTGACAAAAATATTAGGAATCAGGATCAAAAACTGAGTCAATCAATGTGTATTTCCATCATATCCGACTACTTTAGCTTTTGTCGAATTTTCATGTTGAAAAATTACCGCAATTGTCACCAAAAAATGAAAATGAAGTAAATATTTCGAAATACACATTAGTGACTCAGTTTTTGATCCGAATATGATCTTTTTATTACATACAAGTTGAGTTCTTATGATTGAAACAATGATTACTCGATCATTGTAACAATAGAAGTAACCTTTGCCCATCCGCGGTGTACAGAAAGATTCTGTTAGATCTCCAGATCTGAACTGTTGATTTATTGCACGATTGTATCTGATGGAGTCCTGTCATTATAATACGTTGCTATTATAGCGTTGTTCACTCAAATTTCAGCGGAAAGTGGCTTCGCTTAGAATAACTTATGGATAGTTTCTTTTTTAAAAACTATTTCGATCATATTAATTTAATTTTTCCAATTTATACTACAGAAAAAGGGACAGCACTACACGGTTACATTGTGAGATAAGAGTATATGAAGCTACGCGATCGCAGATGAAACTGATTTTAATATTATTGCAGATAGCTCTTACCTGAGCCTGTAACGGTAACAAGTCGACTGTTACAATGTTATCATTCTTGGTTAAATTAATATGTTTCAGATTAATGGCTGCCTTAATGGTATTCATTATCGACAACGCTATAAAATATTCAAGCCAGTTATGATTGTTGTTACTTTTGCTCTTTTGTTCATGACGCTTCGATTCTGTCGCGTATTTAGATGCATGAATAGAGACTGATTTTCGTCTCTGCAGGGTTTTTCTTCTTCTTTCAACAAATAAACTCATTTTACTTTCTTTTCTCTCTCATCACTGGCATCTCTCTCTCTCTCTCTCTCTCTCTCTCTCTCTCAATACTAAATAGCAACGTTTGACATATACCGTAATAGTATGCAGTAACTGTTTAAAAAGAATTATAAAACGGTTTTCTAAGATCTCATTATACTTTGTACAAAGTTGATTCAAATGGAAATTTCCCAAGAAAGAAATCTCTTTTTTGTTACTAGAAGCTGAGGGCGATGATTGAGTAGGAGAGAAGAAAAAAGAGAGATGATCCATTTGATGTGAAAACACATCAGAAATATTTTTTATGTGAATTACTATTGTTTAGCACACGAAGATAAAATATTTTGATGGGACCTTTTAAGACTTCGATCTTTTCTTGCATGTACCATATGTGAGAAATAGATCATAATATAATCGAAGGATATAGATCTGCAAGCATTTTTAACAGAAATTTTTTTTGTTTGTTAGGTATTCGCTTACGCTTATTATTTTCAAAATAACGATCTGTGACGATAAATAGATAAAAGCAGATTTTTTGTTTTTAAAAGTTTTTTTCCTGGTTTCTCTAGAGACATGCAATCTCGTCTATACGAATTTAAATATTGGCATTTTCAATTTTTTTGCGAAAGAAAAATGACAAGATCGAATTCTTCCTTTCGGCGATAATTTAAACCACTTTGTTTCTTTCACCCCTCCAATTGACAACTTAATTTTCTTTTTAAACAGTTAATGTAATTTATAGATTATCCACACGGACTGATATTTTCGAGGCTTTTTTGGGCTTTTATCTAGAGAACGGTACGAGCTAGAACGGTAGTTCTTGAGTCCCTTTTTACATAACACTTGATAATTTAACTGAAAACACATCTGAGAGGTTATAGGCCAAAGTATATATCATAAAGAATACTACTGACTCTAAATGGACGCAACTTTGTGACTTGAGACGGATATATTTTAGTTCATCTATAGAATTTAACACAAAACATAAAAATGATGCTAAAAATCTGGATTATACAGAAGAAAGAATTCCCAATACATTATTAATAGGCGTGCACCAATAATGGGTTCTTGATCTAGGCTAGTGTAGGCGTCGCCCGGTATTGTTTTAGTTTCTTCAGTAAACTTTGTTTGCTAACACTCCGTTCATTTTCGTTATGTTTTTAAAACTATCTTCATCTGCACACTGTGTTGGATACTTTTATGTGAAGAGTGTTATTTTTTTGTAACAATAGTGGTCAAAAGCAGTTACACGTTGTTTCGTTCATGTGAGATCTTGGGAATGTTTTAAGAGTGTATGTAAAAACGAACTAAACACGAACTAAAAAACGACATTGTTTCATCCATAACTTGTACATTTTTGCAGATAGTTAAAAATCATAAACTTTCTGATACAAAGACGAGAAGTTTAAGGCTTAATTTGAACAATCGATCCTAACGGTGTTTTCTAATACGAATCAATTTACTTTTTGCACTAACTGTTAATTCTGAAAACTATAAGAAATGTGATCAATTATGAGCGAAAAAAATTATGTGTCTCTGGATCTTTGAGCTTTCGAAATAGATATTGATAAAGACCGATTTTAGCCGAATCGATGCCGAGAAAAATCGATATCGATGCATGCCTAACTATTAAGTCACGTTGTTGAAGTCACAAAACAGTTCATGTCAACAATTAAGATCTTTGCATAATAGCAACATCGTATCAGCTTTGTCATTGCTATCAGCACTTGAGAAAAAGTTTTTAGAAATGCGATGCATAAGAAAAATCAATGATCAGAAGCGCTCGATTTTTGTCAACAGTCGAACTGTATTAGAGAGGAAACTATCTGTTTTTTTAAGGTACGAGAATTATCTATCAAAATCTTCATATTCTTCTTATATCAACTGATGCTACATTTGCAGGCAAGAATAACTCGAATGACTTTTTGTTGCGATGGTGTGGCTAACTGAAATAAATTAATCTTAATTCAACAGATGGTCCTGTTTCTGGCTTAAAACATTTACTGAAAACTCTTTGACAAGATCCGCTTTCGTAGCGTCCGAGCTTTATTTCTTCTCGTCAAGGACGACTGAAGTAGGAAAAATGTTTTCCCCTTCTGTCACACGATTATAAAAATCATGAGACGATGCGAAATTTTTCGTAAAAATGTGAAACTGATCTCTTTTGTAGAATCTCAACTTATTCAACGCTTTTTTCTAATAGAATAGTTTTTGAGTGAAGAAAACGACCAGATCATTTTTGGTTTAAAGGAATAATTAGTCGCGATGCCGGCAAAATACATAGTGCTGTTTACTGTTTAGATGGACAGGAAAAAATAGCTTTTCCCGAAATTTTCTGACTCTTGCTTGGATATACCTGTCAACACTCGTATCGACGAGCAAGTTGCGCAAAGTAGAATCAACGGTGCTCATAAGAAGAAAAAGAAGACAGAAAGAGGCTTATAAACTGACCCAGTTTCACCTTTTGAAAATCTCGAATTGTCTTCGAAACAGAATGAGTAGAGAAAAGAACTAGTGGAAATTGACGTCACAATATGTTGTGATAAGGCTTAGTAAAAGTGTTGAAAAGAGATCAATCAGGAAGAAGCTATGAGAAACAACGGAAAACACTATCGAATTTTAGACGAACGATCATACCTCCTTTTGGATTAATGTTCCCTGACTTATTCCTTTCATGTCAAGACAAAAAATATCCTATTAAGGTGACTTCCGAATTAACGATCGCATCCGTTAAAAATGTGTCTTAAAAACAAATAATAAAAGTATTATGGGTGGAAACAAAAGCCTTCGCAGTATCAAGCCTGCTCCTTAAACCTTCAATATTGTGCCACAAGACTGACAGAGGTATATTAAAAGCGGACGATGGAACAAAAATAATAAGCGGAAAAGATCCTTTTTCCCATACGCATCTTTTCAGTTTACTTGTAATTTTATCGTCATCTTTATTCGGGTTAATTTGTCATATTTCAAGTGCTTGGCGAAATCAACGTCAAATGTACCTTTGTGAGACTGTTTGAAAATGTAGCTTCGAACAATCCATTTTATTATTTAATTTTCTCTGTTAAAGGTTTATCGAATACTGATGGGATGGTGAGCAAATAGTTGCGTTCAACGCATGGATACTTTCGCTGAATGAATGTAACTATAGTTACATTCATTCAGACGGCTGGCAAAATGGAATGATTATAGTCATTTCATTTTGCCAGCCGTCTGATGTGACTTCTCATATTTCCATAAAATATTCTTTGTGATATTATATATGCTTAGCATATATAAAAGAAGCATAAAATTAGCATTACGAGACAAACAGTCCAACTTATTATATTCGATAATTTGTGTGGAAAATCGCTCGAACAACTAGGCATTATTTCCAAACGTGCGTTTGTTGTCGGCATTCATGAATCAGATGATCACATGTTACGAACTATCGTCAACTGCTCACGACGACGTCTGATTAGCTGAGCGAAGGTAATCAATGATACTTTCCGAAAATAATGATAGTAATGCATAGAATGATTAAATTCAATCATACACTGTAAAAAATAGTGTCAAAATAAGTGTTTTTTATGAAAACTGTTTTGCTATAAAACTCATGGCTAAACATAGCCCTTTCAGGTATAAAGAAAATAAATCACTTTTGATCTGCTGTAAACTAGAGCACTTCGTGAAAAAATGCGCTTTCAAAGTGATTGCAAAGAGAGCAGCATTTTTAAAAATGTATAGTAGAAACATGCTTTTGAAGTGACCCAAGAGAAAACACTGTGACAAACAGTGTGGCATGAAGCATTTTTTTGAAAAGACACTTTTTGAAGTCATGTTGACAAGTCATTCACCTCTTTTATTTTGCTATTACTACTGATAGTATAACGCTGATTTTCTTCGAATAACTTAGAAATTTGTCTCTTGAACGACTATACAAGTCATCGAAGCTTGTCTCGAAGAAGTAGACTTAGCCTATGGATTAGTACTAGTGACAGTATCAGGCTTTTGAGACTGGTACTAAGAATAGTTCCATGGTTCAAAGGAACCAAAAATTAACAAAATTAGAAAATCATATTTATAAATACAAAATCAAATACAATGAAATTCGACAAATGTCGTTGGAAAAAGTGGCCTAGAGAAGAGCACTTTCAAAAGCGATCTCTTGTGGCGCTGATCCTATTTATAGCGGTCTTTATTTGGTTTACTTTTCAGGTGACTACTGAGGAGCGCTTTGCAAGTGGTTTTCTTTAAAGCACTTTTCAAAGTGTTCTTCAGTCAAACACTTTAAAAGCACGGCAAAACAAGATCGCTACAAATAGGATCAGCACCATTAGAGAGCGCTTTCTTTTTTACAGTGTACGCATGATGCGAAATCCGGAGTTCAAATTTTGCCATCGCACAATTATGACAGTCGATGCTGAAAAAAACAAAATGAATTTTAATGTTTATGGATGTGGGAGAATAACGAAATAAGAGTCGACCTGATTATAAGTGAAAAAATATTAAGCAAATATTATATGAACAACTGTGAGTGAGGAACTCTCTGGCCTTTTCCTCTATGAGAAACTATCCATAAGTTATTCTAAGCGAATTTCCGCTGAAATTTGAGTGAACAACGCTATAATGACAATGCATTATAATGACAGGACTCCATCAGATACAATCGTGGAATAAACCAACAGTTCAGTTATTTAATATGACAGCTCAAAATCTGGTATGGAGTTCTTTAGAAATCTCAAAATTAGTCCTTTCTATTGAACAAGGAGGAAATAATTCTTTTACAATGGAAGAGTAACAAATCGCTAATTTAAAAAAAAGTAGTGTCAGAACGTTTTTCAAATGAATTATTAACCATTCTATAGAGGTTAACAATGATTAACAATTTGTTACGATTAAGGAGGGTTGTAGACATTTTAGGGTTTTAATTTCTCTTCCTGATTGATTATTTATTACAAAAATATAGTTAACGTTTCAGTCATAAAGTGACCCTCTTCAGAACAAAACACAGATTAAATGAACATACTATATTCATTAGTTCATAGATATATTGTTCAGAAAAAGGAAAAAGAGAACAATATATCTATGAACTAATGAATAAAGTATGTTCATTTAATCTGTATTTTCTTCTGAAAAAGGTCACTTTGTGACTGAAACGTTAACTATATTTTTGTAATAAATAATCAATCAGGAAGAGAAATTAAAACCCTAAAATGATTAACAATAAATCTCTATATACCTCGGAGTGTTCTCGACAAAATGATGTAGTTCTGTTTATTTCACAGTTTGAATTTGCTAAGCTAAGGAAATTTTTGAGTAAACACAAGGTTTTTAAAACATCATACCACCCGCGTGAATCTCATGGCATTCAAGCGAGTAAAGCAACTTGCTGTTGAATTTTACTGTCAATCTGTTCAGTCGCATCTTATACCATCTTAGACTTTTAAGATGGAGACCGAGTAGCTAATGAACTTTCTTTGAGCACATAGTAAGAGATATATGTTCTTTCTACAAATAATCCTATCAAGAAGTAACAATCACACTTGAACGTACTTGACATATGTTTTCGATTCCTAATGTAGTAACGCTAATATTCAATATATTATTTAAGGCAGTTATAGTAAGAACCAGATAAAATTTTAGCTATTACATCTACGAAAATCTCTTTTTAGTTCTCACTGAAAAAATATTCTATTCCTTCTTTTTAGAAAACGCAATGAGCTTTTTATAATCTCTAAATTTCTGAAAAAATAGTATTAAAAGGATGCTAACAGTTGCATATGACCATTCTGTTCACAAATTATATCTAGAACTAATCCAATTATATAACATTGCAAGTGTCGTCTGTCTCATACTCAGTTACAAAATAAGAGATGAGAATATATCGATATGATCGAATTTTAACTGCTGTTGGACTTTTAACCATCATTAGTCTAGTATCTGTCATTGGATACACGTTTATCTCTCCCTTGGCTCTTATATTATACAAGTCAAACTATGGTTCAAATCGTGTGTTTTGGACATCAATGTTTTTATGGTGTGCGGTTGTTTTATCCTCATTTGCATTAATTGTAGTCTTAATTATCGTCTCTGTTCTAAGATTTTGTAAACACATTTTCGTGTTATACATTTCATTATTCACCATTCTGTTTATTGGTATCATGCTCATTGTCAACGCATTCTTTCTTGCAAGTCAATATCATAGATTGTCATCAACATTTCTTAAGATAAACCGACAATTGTTCATCAGAGCTGTCAATTATGAAGGTACGAGAGAATAGATACGTTGTCAACATCCAACAACATACATCTTTTGTTTGTTTTGTAGAGCCAAGCATTATTAATTATCTCAGATTAATTGAAAAAAAATTCTCTTGTTGTATGGACCTTACCTACTCAACCACTTGGACGTATCACACAACATGTCCAATACCATCAGATGTCAATAGTGAAAATAATTTTTTCTATCATATCAATACAAATTCAGATTCGAGAGAAAATAACTTTTCTGATTCATCATTCATAACTAATCCATCGAAACAAGCGTTCAAACAATGTTCAACTGAATTATTTAGTACATTAGCTAGACAATTATTCATACATTCGATAGTAGCTTTTATTGCGGGCACCTTACTTTTATTATTTGATACACTTCTGTGGATGTTTATCAAACAACTTACAAAAAAGATAGTAATGGATGATCCCGATATAAGCATTAAAAATATGCATTAACTGTGCCGAATGATAAATGATGGAATAGCCAAATAAACAGGACAAATAAACAGTCCATAGTTTTTGTGTAGAGAGATCGTTTTTATTTGATGATTACTCAGAATTCCCGCTGTAATTAACCGTATCTCATCCTAGTATACTTCTGGGTATCAAAATTTTTAAATATCAAGAAATATTTTAGCAACTAGCGTAGAGAAAGTTTCAATGTGGGTTGCATAGTTTCTCAACCTGTGCAGAAGTATTTAATATTTGTTGGGATTCGTTGAATAATAACACAATAAACCTTACGAGACACATCTGCTTTTTCTCAGGACCACACAATATAAAGAAAATAACATCAGATTTTCAATAAACGTAAGTTGATGATTTTTATCCATTAAGGCAAGTTACGAAATAGAAAAAAACGCATGATAATGATACGAGTAAGCTTGTGTATCTTGTTAATTTCAGTTAATCTTGTAAGTAGCTCATATTATAATTCATATTCGAACCCATAATCAGTATTCTTTGTCTTTAGGTTGCAACTCAAGATATAGACTTTGGTGGTATTGCCAGTACTTTATTCACTGATATATTGACTTCTGTAACAAGGTTTGTAATAGGACTAATAGTTTTACATTACATAATGATTTTTTGACCAGAAATTCAACGTGTAATATGTGTCCACAGAAATGTGTAAGATGAATTTTATAGATGTTCATCCTTTTACTATAAGCATCAGTAGTCAAGTAAATCAAAAATTTAAACATTGACACACATATAAAAGGAGAAAAAGAAAGAAAGAAAAGACAAGAACAAGTATAGACTACGAGTCAAATTAAAAGCATACAATTTATTCCATTAAAAGAAAAAGATCAATTACAATGTTAAATAAAATTCGAAAAGTATTTTCGAATTATTATGGATGATCTATTAATTTTCTACTAACATACTGTATACATGATGTGTGAAATCTAAAAAACGTTGAAAACAAAGTCTTTCTTAAAAAAATCATTAATTTACTGTATAGTAGTAGACCTCTATTTAGTGGATATGATTCAACTGCTATTATTTTTGTTGTTCGATCAGTGTGGTTGACGCTAAGGGTGCGATACTCGACTATCCTTGAGAAGCTACACCTATAAAATGCTTATTAATGCTTGTCTGTGCGATTTTTTGGTGTAAATGGACTCCATGTATTGATATTTAGTCTACTTTAAACCACAGATGTTTACGAAGAAGACATGAGAATTAATTTAGTTTCTAATTTTAGCCAATGGGGTAATATGTCATCAGAGGACATGACGTCTTTCATCGATAAACTTCTTCAACCGGGTAATGTTTTCACTTTGAATTATTAAATTACTTTTTATCTAACATGTTTTCATTTTCAAGGTGGATTACATCATATTTGGGCTGCTCTAGATGATCATTGTAGTTCACACTTCGATTGTGGTCCGGATGCTTGCTGTTTACAACCAACTATGCAAGGAAAACGAGCCTTTACTGACTCAGGTAGATAAAAAATAATTGATTAACTGATCATATTCCATATCCCGCAGTTGCTATTTTACTGACATTCTTTTTTATTACAGGTCATTTGCACATGTCTAGTTACTGTTCACCGTTGAAAAAACTTGGTCAAACATGTTCGTTCCATCATTCTGGAGAAAAAAAGTCAACATTCAGTTGTCCATGCGAAAAAAAGGTTACATGCAAGAGTGGTGGCTCGTTTCAAATTCATCCTCTCATTACTATTCACAAGGAGGCAATGTGTGTTTGAGCAACGAATTCATTTTAGTATTCCCTATTCCAATAGCAGATCATTTGTCAGTGTAAAATACGTATCATGACAGCTTTGTTTTTGAAGTTCTAAAATACACATCACTTAATATTTGTGAATCCCAGAAAGTTTTGAATCCGTGAAGCTCCATTTAATCTATTAAAAAGTTCTCATACACTAAGATTGGTGAAATAATATGGCATTTAAGCACTTGAAAGGAGACAATTACAAGTCGCTAATGTATATGAGCGCATTAGACGAATCAAAATGGTGGCAAACTCGTCGATTTGAAATACTTCTCGAGAATTTTTGAGGCGTTAAGTCAAGAATCTAGTAACAAAAATGTGTTCAAATCAGAGATGTAACCGGATCGGCCGATTGACCGATAACCGATCCGATTAAATTCTTCGATCGGCTGATGTTCATGATCTTTTCCGATTCATTTTTTGAAAATAATTTTGCTTTCAGATGTTTTTTCGTTCAAAAAAACGTGAAAAACAGAAAAGATCTTACATGCGTATCTACATAATTGTACCCACCTCTCACCCTCTCATTAAAAACCCAGCTCTCCTATTAAAACATATAACTCTGAGGGGTTTTTATAATATAATCTAGATAAAAGAAAAACGGTTTCTTGTTCTGTTTTTGTTAAAAATCAGGCAGTAGTTCTTCTCACATTTTTTATTGGTTCTTGTGGAATGCACAGTGATGTGATTTGATGTGTAAAAGCTGTAGACAAACCTTTTCTCTGGTCGACACGAGATCTTTACTCTTTAGGTGCTCGGCTTTTAAAGTCAATACACTTCAAGACTTGGCGGCGACAGATTTCTGATCGGTCGATCCGATTCCAGTTTTTTCAATCGGTTACAATTCTTGTTCAAACGCCGTATTTAGCTCAAAACCAGGCAATATTAAGACTACCAAATGCTCGGAATGTATTAAAAGAAGGTTTCGAAGTCTGCGGATATTAGTTTTTGCTAGAAAAGTCTAGCGCATTATAATAAAGGCTTTTAATGCGTTTGAGTTCGTGCAATGTACTTACAAACGCTTTACATACATCAAAAAAGTTTTCGAATGTAAGTAAACAGCGAAATTTTTTACTAACTCCCCAAAATTTTGACCCAAATGACCCAGTATTTTTCGTCGTTGACCCGACAATATATAGAAGCTAAAAACCATTTTCTCAAAGACATATTGCGTAGAAAGATAAAAAGCAACAGAACGTAACCCGAATTAAACCCGAAAATAATTTTTCTCTAATCCAATCTTAATCGAATCAATATTTTCTGCATTAACCTGAGCCCTAGCCGTGTCCTTAGATTATAACTAACACTTTTTCGACATTTTTCATCTTCATCCTTCATTGATTATTGGTAGAGGTATTCTGGGTTATTCTCTATCATCTTTAGCATTTTAAAGCATCCTACACAACTGGACAAAATTCGTTTAATAGAATAAACTTAAGAACGATTCTTTTACGGAACGAGACGGTACTTACTATACATCTGGAGTTTGCAGATAGTCATCTCTAATTTTTTTATGTTTTCGCTTTCATTACACGACAAACGTATGACTCTGATCCACATGTCGGATAACAAATAGAACTTGTGTTATTTCTGGTGACATATTATTGTCAGAAGTGGATTATTACAGCATCGTCTGTTATCTGCCTCTGATAACGATGTATAAAAACAGAAAAGATACTAAACAATCGACTATCAGATCGAGTAGATATCCCATCCAGAGATAATAAGATGAGTTTTTTTTAATGTTCTGTATCGTTAATGGCCATCCTTCAGTATTAGTGCGCCTTGTAACAACTTTTTTACGCTGTCTTATGGCGAAGGTTTTCTGATCGTATTCATCTCCCCTATCACTGATACTGCTGGCACTCGTTCAATTTTTTACATATTGAAACAGGACATAGATATTTTTTGTTTCCTCTGATTCCATGAAATAATGTGTTGAATAGATAGTGTCTTTACAATAAACAAAAATAAAAAAATCGATCACTAATTATATTTTATTCGTGTGAAATGAATATCTATGTTTTTTTATTTTGATTAATAAACTACTAATGATACTCAAAAGTTTAGAAGAGATAAAAGAAGAAAAATAGAGTCAAACAACTTTTACTGCAAACTATGGTTAAAGATTTTTTCACATAAAAATTGCATAAATTATAATGAATAGAACGCTTGAAAAATTTTCTGATACTGATCCGATTTTGGTGAAAAAACTATTATGATTTATTTAAACTAACAAGAATTATTATTAGTTTTGAGATTTTATCAACGAATAAAACAATGTTCATCTTTCCAACTTTATATTTTCATACAAGATAATTTTTTGGGATTAGTTTTCAACTATATACGAAAAGGTCTTATCAAACATTTGAAATTTTTCAAAAATTTTATCTCATTTTTAATAATTTAATTCTAGAACACAATCTTAAAAAGGATAGAATATTTTACTTTTAATGATGAATAAAACGTTCACAAGGTATCAAAATGATTTTTTAATCATGCATGGATCAGATGTGTGTTTTTTTTTGCACTAAAACAAAAAATGTTTTTGGTAAATTTTTTCAACTGTTTTTTTAGTTTCTTGTCTTCTGGACAAGTGATAAACTGTATTCTTTCTTAATTATTCTCCCATTATTCAAGTAGATTTGATAAGTATATCATGTTTATTTTACTGAAATGGCATATAGTCTATTTATTAAGTATTTTTTGTTTTATTTTTATTTCACTAGTTTCTTTTTTGCATTATTTTCAGCCGAGGCGCGAACACTTACAACTACTATGGGCTTCTTGTAGAAAAAAGATAAGCGCTTATCTTCTATGAGTCAACACTGGAACTTTTTTCATATGAAAAAGAAATTATAATCATTTCATATTCCAAAAACTAACGTTAAATAAAGATATGATATTTCTTTAAGAGTTTCATAGACTATTGATAATGGTATCTATTATCAAAATTTACATAGTATTAGTTAAAATCATTTGTTTTTTAATTTTTTTATTATTCCCTTAAAGTGGAATAACTGCCGTTTTTTTTATTCGCTATTACGTTTGCCTTTCTACGATTGGAATAAAATTTATAGAGGGTACCACTTAAACTTTATCAGTTTGAAGAAAAGAAAGAAAAGAGAAAAGGAAAAAATGAGTGTTCCGTTTTTGTTTTATTTGCTATTGTTATTGTTCCAACATTTCTTTTTATTATCAGTAGTTATCTAATTATTTTGGAAGCGAGTAAGGATTCACGAAAATCTTGGACTATAAAATTTTTTTTTATCATATCAAATTAGAAATTAAATTTTCAGTTTTCCTATTCGTATTTTTAGACTTCTGTCATTATTTTTGAAGTTTTAGTAATTATTATAATTTCATTTTCACATTGATATTGATTATATTAAACTAACAAGAAGTATCAATATAAAATTTTGAATTTAAACTTCTCTATAGAGTAGGTGTTGTTTCTTTTTGTTCGTAGTTTGTACATCATCATGATTGATCTTTTTTCTTCCGTCAGTTCTTTTTTTTTTTTTTTATTTTTCTTTGTTATTCTTATGTTGCTTCTTCTGGTAGATGTAAATTTCGTTAGTATATGCTGATCTCACAATTTGACATTTGTAGTAGTTTCATTTCTTCCTCTCTCTTTCTGTCTCAATGTAGGCCTTGTTTACTGACATACTTTAGCTACTGTGTAGTGCAGATTCGTTTTCTTTTTTTTTATTTTGCTTCGAGGATAAAAACCATACTGCAGACTCTGTGAAATGATTAAATCTCGTAAATCTGAGAGTAAATAAAAAAAAAAAAGAATTGAACGCAGAATATCTATTAGAATAAAACGTGAAAAAAAAATATATAAGAAGAATGACATATAGAAACAACATTTGCACATAAAGAATATGAATTGAACAAGTATTGGAAGCAGAAAATTCTGCATAAAAGGAAAAATTACTTTCTTTTTTATCTAAATACTAAGCAAAGATATGTACAGCTGACTGAAAGTAATCATATGGAAACAGTTGTAAATCTTTCTGATGTTATGTAGACGACTTATGCAAACTTCAATCTTCTCTTAAAAACTAATAACGACAGTTTAACTCTAAAACTGTCTTGTCTTTTCGTTGAAATTCATTCGTCCCAGAATAACTCCTATACTAACAACTGTTTATTATGCGAATAATCCTTTTTTAAATTATGGGGCTTCTCAAAATAATCTCTGACCTTTTCGTGTATGTGTGTGTGTGTATGTTTTGTGTTGTATCTACAGTCATCTCATCTTCGTCGCATCGTTTTTGTATCCTTTTTGTATCCTTTTTTTTTTTTGCTCTTCTCTTTTTCCACCGTTTTTTTGTTTTGCCACAGGAACGTGTCTGCCATGATAAAAATGAAGCTTTTAGAAGAAAGTTGCAGAGTATACCTGTACACACATACTAATTGTTGACACGATAAAGATGTAGGAGACTATTAGTAGTAGAAGAAGAACATGACGAGAATAACAAGGGAAAAAAGAAAAAGACAATAAAATTCCGTATGAACAGTTCTTTTTGTCCTCTCTTGTTCTTCATTTGTCCTCCGAAGAAAACAAGAAAAATTGAAAGAATGTTGTGTAACAGCTAACAATATAGTTTATTCTCATCAGCAATAGTAATTCAAATTTATAATTTTGAGGTAAGCAGGATGATTTTGTTCATACTTTTGATTAAACAAATGTCATCTCGTCATTCTAGTAGAAGGATATTATTTAACAGTGTATTGTTAAAATAAATTATGTTTATTTATTCTATTTTTCTGCTAATGACTTCTAGAATTATGTGCCTTCATTATTAAAAGTAAGTAAGCACGCTGTCATCTTGATTTTATGTCTTTTTATCGTGACTCATAGATTGGTAGGGAGTCTTTAAGTGATAGATACTTAGCCATAACCAACCATATCCTTATATAATAGAGCACCATATTTGTTAGCAATTGATACATAGTAATGAATGTGTCAAGGCTAAACGTGTTTTCCTTTTCTTTTGCACGAAAGGTGCAATTAAAACTAATATTAATTTTTATAGCTGGACTGCCACTCAACCGTTATTTTATCCTTACCTGTATACTTTTTTTGTTCCAGAATAAACAGTGTCACTTTGACGATTCTACGATGGTAGATTTACTTTTAATAAGAAAAAAAAACAAAGTCAAATTTAGTAGAAAATTTTTATTCACTACAGAGATTAAAAACTTTGAAGTTTTGAGTGTATAAGAGAACCACTAAGTAATAGTGTTATATTATGTAATTATAATGATATTAACTGGTGATATAAAAATAATTCATTACCAAAGTCGTGTTTTAAAGTTTTCATTCTATAAACAAACAAACAAAAAAATGCAGACATTAATTTTCTACAAAATAATATTTCTGATTTAAAAATTAGTTGGCTTAACATTGAAAGTATCAGAGTGCCTCAGTTTTGAAAACTCTCTCATCTACGAGTCTATTTAAAGATCATATCGCGCAATAAAAGCGTAATATATTAAAATGAAATATTCGAATATATTCTCTTAGAAAGTTGTTTTGTAGAGAATTAAATTCTGCATTTATTTTCTTCATAAAATAAAGCTTTACAACACCCCTATGATGCAAGAACGTTAACTTTTAAAATTGATCAGTTATTTTAGGCCACTTGTTAACAATGGTTTACCTAATGGAATTGATATTTGATAAAGATGATCAGAAGTTGCTTTGACCTTTTTAAACAAAAGAAGTAATTTCACTCTTATTCATATATATTTTGTGTAACAAACAATCTTTTATGTTTTCTAATGACGATAAATTATAAACATTATTTTTGAGTTTGTCTAAATACATTTCAAGAATGTCTGATCATCTTGCTCGATTTCTATCTTTCTAATTGCACTTCTAAACATTCTAAGTTTGCTAGATTTTATAAAAATCTTAGTATATGGGAAAACCAGGCATCATGAGGTGTTGGAGTGTGCATGAGAGTCAAATGAAATATTTTTTGAAATATTTTTTTTTTTTTTTTGACAATGGTGAAAACACGTTCTATGTCATTAAAGTAATAAAACTTGTTCATTGGCAGCCAATGATAGTGTGATGTTATTTTTTCTCCTATGACTTGTCATTTAACTGTCTTATCTCTATGCTCATTAGTAAACAATAATATAGAGAATAGGGAATGTCATCTATTCAAAAAGATATGTTTAATGTGCATAGCCTGGAGCAATTTTAACACTAAAAATCAATATTCTTTTATAGCACTAATTTTTAGACGCGATATTTCATTCAATATTGCGGTCAAAACGAAAAAAAGTGATGACTATCGATGCATTTTTTAAGATATTTATTTTCCATGTAATTACAGCAAGAGAACATCAGTCCAATAGAATTTTTTATTTTTTCATTCATTTATCATTTCTCTCTCTCTCTCTTCTATCTTTATCTCTAAAATAATAAATGGGTGTCATCAAATGACATTTCAAATATGCTATCTTCTAAAAAATTATTCACATAATTGAACAGTGATGTTCATGTTTGAACTCTTTTTTTTTTTTCTCTCTTTTTCTCTCTCTATTTGCCGAAGTTCGTGTCAAATATGAAAATGAGAATAGAATAGTTGTTTTTACTACAATAGTGACCTTTTGTGTTCTAGTCTACGATTCTTATTTTGCCATTAGTCACTTTATTCTCTATATAAAAACACAATACATTTTGATGTTTTATTCTGATTGTTTCTTACACAATAACAGAAAAATGGCTCCGACAAAATCATTCAACCATGAAAGATAAAGAAACAAGATAAACTCACACAATAGTAAAGTTATTATTATTGCACATCTTTTCATTTTTCTCACTCATCTTTTGTCTAATCAACTCTTCCATTTTACAGAAAATTGGTTGAATTTAGGAGAATTTTTTTCGATGATAATATACGTGATAACGGTGTTCATCTGTCTGGACTTGTTAAAAATGATCATTTTAATACTATATCTGGTTAAAATAAATTTCATGTATGAATGATCGCACTTTAAATTTTAAATAGAGGCATCTTTTTCATATCATATTCATATCATATATTTCGAAAAAAGAAATGTAGTACTACGAGATATACACTATACTGTATTTAACGGTGTGTGTATGTGTGTATTATGCAGAAAAAGATGACATGTATCTTCTTCATTTTGGTGTTCAACAAATGGTCCCTTTTTTTCGTCGTTCTTTACATTTCTTCAATATGACAGATTCTCTCATCATATTGTAGAATTCTTTTTCTTTTTCTCTTCTATTGGAGAAGAGTCTGATTTGTGACAATAACCATGAGAGAATATATTTGAAAGAAAAAAAGATAGAAGACATATCTTTGCTCTGCTTTTGTTAATGATCATCATTCTATAAAAATAGAAAACATTTTTTAACAACAATGAATATCTTTGAACTTAAAACGTTTAGCTACCTAGACAGGTGAGTATTATATATAGAAATAAATGTGCTTTTTCTTTTGTCTTATAATAATATCTATATTGATGATTGACTCATATATGGTTAATATAGGGATTTTGTGAAAATGAAATTGTTTTTATTCAATGTTATACATAAAAAAAAAAGAAGTTTTGTTCATAAAATTAGAAATGTGATAATTCGTTAAAAAAAGATTCGGAGAACTTATTTCGTTGGAAATATCTTTATTTTTTGTGTAATAGTTACTGTCAAATAAGTGTAGTTGATTGATTGATTATTCGAGTAAACCGTTTCGGTGATTTTAAGCTAAAGAACTAAAGAAAAATTTTTTTTTTCTTATCATTGTTTCAGAAATTTTTTCTAAATAAATGTTGACTATCCCTTTTTAATTGTGACATTAGTCTAGATTCTTACTTCTACGGACTAGTTACCTTGTTTTTTTGCTAGATTACGTTTAATAAAAACAGTGGAAAAATAGATTCTATGAATATCATATTAATTATTTTCCAAACAGCGTAGATATGTATTAGGAAAATTATTTTTCTATACAAAAAAAATCTAGATATAATCCGCTTTTCGTATTAAGTAAAAGATATATATATATATTTTTTTTTCTACTTTTTCTTGTCTGTTACTTCTCTTTTTTTTTTCATAAAGCTGCCATCATGTGCAATAAATATTTTGGACGGTAACAATAAAGGATAAATGCATGATGATGACGAAAGGCATTTTTTTGAAAAAGAAATGAAAAGTCAGTGTTGCGTATCGGTACTATAAGATTGTGACAGCAGAAATAGAGGCATAAATACGCTTTCACTCCTTTGCACGACTGCCATACTCTTTATAATATTATCCTCATTCTATAGCGCATTTTTCTTTTTTCTTCTTCTTCTTACATATTCCGTGTATACTATTACAAATATTCAGCTTTCGTTTTCATTTAACATTTTGTCATAGAAGTGTCATCAAATCCCGATTCTACTGTTTATAAAAATCTTACTGTTAATTAGTTTATCTTCTATTATCAGTAATTATATAAAAGGTATGCCAGTTCAATAACATAAAACTTTCTTTTCTTTTTGTATTAAATATAATTGGCCACTTCTTTTATATTTCTTTTTCTTCTGTTTTATTTGGTGCCATTTCGCATGCAACATTTATTGGTGGCTTTTTTCTTATTCTGTGATTCCATATTTGATTGGCCTCAGAGAAAACAAATTGGAATTAAATAATAAGGAATTTTTTTACCATTTTTTTTTTAAAGAATGTTTATCATAACAGCATGTATTTATCTGCTTCATAATAGATGGCTTTAGGCAATAAAAAGTTGAAATTATTATCTCTGAAGATGATCTATAATAAAAACAGTAGGTGATAGTTGAAAATCAAATGAAAATCGTCTATTATTCTATTTTAAATAAAATAGATATGATCAAAAATAAAAAATAAAGTTAAAACGAAAATTTGTCAACATTGACGTTCTTGTGTCAAGTTGCAATTAGGTAAAAAGAAATGTTCACCACTGAAACTAATACATTGACAGAATTGAATTTCAAATTAATAAGTCCGCACTAGCTTTAAATTGGAAATAGATGTCATGTGTCACCGAACCATTTATAAATCATAAAGAGACTAGACTACTACAAATAACTGGAATAAAAATACCAGAACCATTTAATTCTTGATTGAATGCGTAGATGCCACAAACTAGTATATGATATTGACTGATGAAAAAATGATTTTCTTCTCGTCTCGGTCTTGTCTTGCGTACTCTTCTAATGCTTATGAAAATTATAGAAGAATTCAGATGCAAATGACTGCTTCTGAATCACTTCTTCTCTTTTAGATTCTTGTTACCATCACTGAGAAATCTACTGTTCTACACTATAAAGGTTCTAGTTTTGTAGGTACCTCATTAACGGTAGCAAGAATCTGAATATGTTAAAGGAAATTAGAAATATACATCTGATTTTCTATAAAAATTTTATTTAATCAATTGCGTTTATCGATGTAACAGTGGTGCACGTTTTTACTAATCTATGCACTATTAAAAGACCTGTAATCAATCCTTAAATTAATCGGTTTAATCAAGTTTAAGGGATTGTCAAAAGTACTGAGAAGATTTGAGGATGATTTCAATTTTGTTTTTTCTTTAACTTAAAACTTCTTGACCGTATTGACTAATTCCAGACGTGTCTAAACTTTATTCTTCTGCATTCTCAATAATCTTTGGGCGTTTATGTTACGATTGTATAGTGATCGTCATTCTTTTCTTATATGTTTATCGATTATGTTTGATTTCCGTTAGATGGATTTATTCCAACATTATTGCGTGTTTTGATACGTGCGTGCATATTTATTTATGTACATCTCTCTATTCTTGATCTCTGCTATTCTCGTCCTTTTGTTGTATGTATGTGTGTGATGTTCTCTTTTTTATTATTTATTTTTCTCGTTCATGACAAATTTTTGTTTATATTATACTTTTAGACAATTCGAATTTGTTAACAAAATGTCAGATGAATTCCAAGACGACATCAGGTAAATATGCATCGGTTTTGCTTCTCTCTCTCTATATATATAGACACACACAGGATGAAAATAGGTTGTTTGCTAAGATTAACTGTTTACTACATAAAACTGTAAAGAGAGAGAATAATTAATGAACGGAAATAGAAATTTTCCGCGAATTATTTATATCAGTATTTTTGTTATGTGAATGATTAGCCATTTGTTTGAGAGAAAAAAATTGACTACATATTTTAGATGTAGGATAAAAGAGAGAGAGAGAAATATACTGAAAAATGTTTTTTGAGAAATGTAATCAGTTTACTTTTATAAGCCCAATATATCAGTGAACTTTATTTATAAAAAAAAAAGTGATCAAATATACTCTATATCTGAAATGAACACTTGAATAACAGTTCATCAAATTTAATAATTGATATCAGTACAGAAAGATAATAATAGGGAAACAATTTAGTTGATGTTTACATTGCCATAAATCTCCATATACAACAGTATCTTTTAATTAAATTTTAAAGCTACACTTCATCTTTCACAGCAGGAATACAACAAGTTCGATGAGTTAGAGAGTTCATATTTTCACTAGATATGCGTCATCAGACGCGAGGACCATCAGCTAAACTAACAGTTTGAAGTCTAAAAATTCTTGATTTACTGAAAATTTCGATGCAAATTAGAATCCTTTATTGTTGTCTCTGCGATTTCATTGCAATATTATCCGATTGAGCTGAAATTTTTACCACAGGTTTATGACATGTTACCAAAGTGGAATTCATTTTTGAGAAATGTTATCTCCTATCCGACTCATAAATTTTTAGCTCTAAGACTCTTGATTTTACAGCATTTTCAGCATCTTTGTTGTAATTCAAAGAGGTAAGAATTATATTGTCTAAGATAGAAATAGTGTCGTACAACATTAGATTCTTCAACCTTATTTTTAACATCATAATACTCTAAGAGGGAATCATTTTTCAAAAATATTACTTTTTAAAAATAGTAGACTCTTGAAGACTGAATTCGTCAGCAAGTTTTCTTTCATCTAGTTTTAGTGTACGATACAATAATTAGTGCATATACGCTAGTATGCTACTATGCCTGTTAACAGCGATAAAAAAAAGTTGATGAATTTTTAATCCCAGACAAAGACAACTTTTATAGAATAGTTGATCTTGTCATCAGTTCCTAATACTATCACATGTCCTCGTCTATTAATCGTAGTCCTATGTCATCAAATGGTATCAGTTTAATATATATATATATATGTAGTCTAGGTGTGTCTCGTTGTATTTCTCACAGAATGAATGAACGAACATATACAAGAATAACAAGCAACCGCTAATCCTTTCATTTTCGGTTGCCAATTTTCTTTCTCTCTTTTAATGCCAACAATCGGTTAAGCTGTGACCAAATTTGCTGAAGATCTGATATCGTGTATAAAATTAAGAATAAAATTCTATTTTCTACACTAATGGCATATAGGTAACAACTATATAGACGACAATAAAAAAAAAACGAAGATGACTAGAACATAATGAAAGATTAAGAAAAAAACAAATCAACGACACCTTTCATCAATAACATAAAGTAAAACTAATTTTGAACGAGGTGCGAGTTGAAAACATTATTTCGTAAGTTAATAACTGTTTGATTATTTTTATATGTCATAAGTTAGATCCAAAAAAGTTCAAGTACTCTGATACCTGATAATGAATCTACCTGTTTCATCACCGCGATAAATCGTTATAGTAATCGCGCGGTTAAGTGTAAAATATCGATCTCTTGCCTCCCTAAACTAACAACTTTGTCTGGAGAAAATAAAATCATATATCAATGATCCAAAAGTTGAAATATCGATGGTATATCTTGTATCATTTTTACTTGCTCCTTCGTATAGATGAAGAGAGAGTTTGGTAATATGTCATTTATTTTTTAATGGAAATCGATAACTATTTTAATGTTGATGATTGTTCTTGTTTTATTATGCTTTATTTTTCATAATGTTGTTCATCTTATATTTTCCCAACAATCTCTATATTTGTCTTCCTGTCTCATCTCTTGATCAAAACTTATTGTGATCATACAATTTATAGCTGAATAGATGAAGATGAAATGAATGATAAAATATAAGAAGTAGAATGAAAAACAACGATATTTTTATATTCTATTAGCTTCTTAGAGAAGAATTGGTATCTAACTGGTATTGGTATATAACCCTGTACAAACGTATTGTGAATGTAATGTTCTGGATTCGTCGATGCGTAGCCACGATTACCTTTGAGCTATATAGATATCGGTACTAGATAAAGAATTTCTTTTCCTTCTTACCTATCGTTGTTTTAACAGTTCGTTCATGTTGTCTCGATTATTTGTATAGTTGACGTTCTTTCTCTCTTTCATAACGCCCATTTTCATCCTATACGATAGATATCTGAGAACTACACAATAATCGTATAAAATTTAATTTATAAAAATCTTTAACCGAGACATTTTGGCGGTGATTTTTA
Source organism: Didymodactylos carnosus (assembly GCA_905250885.1). NCBI lineage: Eukaryota > Metazoa > Rotifera > Eurotatoria > Philodinida > Philodinidae > Didymodactylos > Didymodactylos carnosus. The sequence continues at coordinate 14,205 of CAJNOQ010000599.1, read as the reverse complement.
CATATGCATGCAATAGATGGATAATGTATTTCTTCTTTTTTTTTTTAATCATTTGATTCAATCGACTTCTGTCTGGTCTATTTTTATTTGAGGTTTTCTGTTATAGACTTAAACAATCGAAAAATGTAAAATTTCTTCTATTGTTCGGCCTCCCGTCCTCTATACGTACATATACAGACAAAGATATAAATCAAAAAGTATAGATAGATCTCATGTATACATAGATCGCTAATGTTAAATAAAAATATTTTTCCTTTTTTACTAAGACCTATATTTAAAATTACATGTGATTCTAAATGACAACTTTGCATTTCTCTCATAAAAATAGTTAAATAAAGAAGCAAATATGTCAATGCGTGACATTTTATACGTAGAACTATCACCTAATGTTGGAGAATTAGATTCCAGAAGTCTCATATTCCATTGAAACGAATCGGACACTAATCTTGATCTCATTACTTCCCTTTTGTACCACTCTAATTTGAAATACATTAGTTAAATATAAAAAATAAAGTGCTATTTTTACAAATTACGAATATCTCGTGATGAGGGAGAATCTGACGCATTCTTTTCAATAAAAACAAAACAAAAATGGAGTGCCAGTATGATTCAACGATAAAAAGTGTTTGTTTGCAGCAATGATAAATATATTTCTGTTAAATGATAATGAACAAAATACATGTATAATGAGAAAGAAGAAACATATCTACATGTTTGATGTTATTCACTATCGAAATGTGTCAGACTTTACCATTATGCAAGAAGAATATTATAGAACGCTTTATGAAAACAAAATCTAAGAGTTCGTTTTAATGAGTATATCTTTCCTTTTTTGTTTTAGTGATAGTGATGCAAGATCAGAAAAATCAAGTTCAAATATTGGAAGTAGTAAAACAACACCAACGAAATGCGGTGGTGGTTCAAGCAGGCATGTTCTTTTTTATGCTGCTAGATTGCTAATATCTACTAAATCTTCTTTCTGCTACTTCTTAAAAAACTTTTCCTATACAACGGATGAACGTAATGATTTTTTTTTCGCTAGTGATGACCATTCAAAAACAAATAGATTTCAGAACGAATTGAGAGGAAATCGATAATTTTTTAGGTCAATGCTTAAGTGCATTAAGATACAAAGAAATACAGATGTCTCTAGTCTGATTTAAAGATCATGAATTGATTCGAAGAAAACAATTCTCATAGATTCTTCATATGAGATATCCCTTTGAGCCACCTAATGAATCATCTTAATTTTAATTTCTGATTAATTATCAAAAATGATGAGTACTTCGACTGAATTAATGACCTAAGACTATTATCAGGATCAAAACATAGTGCACTCTGTCTACTTTTTGACGAAAACAAATGGAGGCATCTGGTTTTCGCTGACGGATAGAAGAGGTCGGGACATATAGTTTTTGAGCGGGTCTTTGGAAAACCAGTCTAGTTCTAGATAAACTAATTATGTGTTTGCGCAACGGCTTTCAAGAACTTCTTTTATGAAAACCATAGAGTTTTGTAACTCTTTTTTGTAGATTTCTTATAAATATCATCTAGAGTAGCGTAAATACTCTCCATTTCAAAAAAGGATTTCTAGAAAGCCTTTGAACAAATACATAACATTGCAATATGTTCCATGCTATTTAAAGGTTACTCGAAATCATGGATAAGAGTCACGCGTCTTCAGGGAAAGTCGATACCATGTTCGAATTACTGAAATTCACGGTCTTCATTGACTCCCATTTTGAAGAGGACACTTTGGGCTATCTACTGAAGCAAAAATATCGCTATATATGTATGTATGTATGTATATTGCCACTTTAATTTTTGCAGAACTAGACTGATTTTCCAAAGATTCCATCAAAATCCTACTTTTGAAAACTTTTTTGAAATTCGGATTACCCATAAAAAGACTTGCTCCAACCTCCTCTATCCAACAGAAACCGCACTGCTCTATCTCTTCTCATTAAAAAGTTATTCAGGAAACGACGGAATGCACTATATTTTGTCTCCGGTAATAGCTGCTTGTTAGATATATTTCTCCTTTGCCTTAGTACTGAGCGAGTGAATTAATTACTCATTGTTGAGCTTAATTATCTATATTAAATAAATGCTTGATATTCTATTTTGTGTTTAGACGTAAACAGCTTGCACCACGTTTTCGTTTAATTCGTCAATGCAACGAATGTGATTTTTCTACATCAAATATAAATGAATTTAAAAATCATATGAATATTGAACATTCGATCGAAAAAGTATTTCCATGTGATTCATGTCGTCATTATTGTGTTTCTCTTCATGATTTTCATTTACATGCAAAATCTCATGAAATCAAGTATGCTATTTCTTGCTGAACTCTTCTTGAATCTATTAATTGAAATATACACATTCTTCTATTTGACCTATTTTTTTTAATTTTAGACCTGTAATATCAACAAATTCACCTCTTATCATTCAATCATCTTCATCGATAACAACACCAAAAACAATGACAAATTTTTCGAAATCAATTTTAAATTCTGAAGAAGAAATTACTGATCAAGAACAACCAACAAATTATGTTATGGATTCTTCATTCTACAATCATCAGCATAATAATAATAGTAATAATAATATTGAACATGAAACATCAATGTACGATAATGAAGGATGTTATGATGAAGAAAGTTCAGACGATGAACAAGGCGAAGATACACAGGTAAAATAAAACATGTTATTCTAGTAATCTCTTCACATGACATGATGATGATTTTTAGAAAAAGTCTGATGAAAAAAATATCAAAAACGAATCTAGTACAAAAAAAATAGCGTCACTTAACTGTAAGAAGGTAATCGTCAAATGCAAATAGAAATAAAGCTCTTTTCACACACAAATCCGAAAGCACGCTTCCATTTTGCTATAATACGTTTGCTGCATTCAATTCCATGCTTTCATCTTGCTAAGTTGTTGAACACGTTAACTGCACTTTCTAAAGGTAGAACTTGTTTTATATTATTTTGATTAAAATAAGAAAATCTTTTCAGTTGAACAAAAATTTTACTAATAAAACATTGTTAGAATATTCTAAAACTTGTTGATTTTATTTTTGAAAAACTTTGACAATCAAGTTGTAGGTATTTCTAGAGGCAATAATTTATTTCACGTAGCACAGCAGATCTTTTAGTGAGTGTTTTAAATCTGATTGTAACACTACAGTTTCCATGTTTCTATTTTAATTCGTATAGGTAAAGTCTATTATTGAGAAGAGTCATTAATTTCTTTTCATCATTTTTTAATGTACTTTTTTTTTGTTAAATGAAAATTTGTTGCAAATAACTAGAATTCTTTAAAATTATTTCTTCAACTCTTATCAATCAAACAAAAATAATGATCTCTTCTCTGTTTATATATGGCATTAATTTCTAACTTATAATGTGTCCATAAGAGAAGGCAACTTCTTTTTCTTTTTGCTGTCAATAGTTAACAAAAAGCACATTAATTTTCATTTTCGCCAAAAATTAGGCACAGTTCAATGATATAGCCTTTCAGTGATAGTTTAGTTCTTTTTTCTTTTCTCTTATGTAAAAAAACAACTGAAATTGAGCAAATGGTTCAAATTTTGTTTCGTTTATTCTTCACTAGTCGATTATCTAAATTTGTTAGTTCAAACGTGAAACAGAACAAAACAATAAGCTGAAAGCAGATTATCTATAATCATTTGTGCTTATTATTGTAAAAATTTTAAACGAGTAAGAACAACAGAAACAAATGTTATGTTTAGTATTAGATGAGACACATTTCGTTTTCAGTTTGAAATAACCTTTCAGAAAGCACGTAGAATCCTGTCAGTCTGTCATCTAATTCCCGAAACATGTCATAATTTTACATTTGCAGAAGTTAAAGAACATTTTTATGGCCTATCTTATCATTAGTTTCGTACAAATTTTTAAAAACCAGAGTCCTAAGAAGTTTTGTATGAATAGTTGTGACACGAGAGTCTTGAGAAGTTATTAGAGTCTTATTGATAAAATCATTTATTTAAAATGGTAAACAGTAATATTTTTTTCTAATTATTGATCACTATTACTAAAGGTATAATTTAAAGCCTAGACTTTTTTTTCTATGAAAATATTTTGTTTATTTCACTAGGAGCGAACTGAAACTTCCACAATTTTCTCGTAAATATCAGTGATCGATGGTTTGATCGGTCAAATCTTATTCTCATCAAAGAATAATTTTGTGTTGTCTTTTTAATCTGTAAAATACTCTTGACAATATTTTTTGATTGCTTGAACATATCCAGTGTTCATATCCTGTTACAGTGTAGATCAGCGTTGTATTAAATTTCTCCGATAGCTTTGTGTTTGTTCAATTGATTTGTCGATTGCTTTCTTCTTGTTTTATGTATTTGATCATAATTAAGTGTGTGTATATAAAATCAACGTTTTTTAAATGATGACTAAATTTCTTTTTGATCTCTCTCTCTCTCTCGATATGATATAATCAGACTTGAGTGTTCTCAAATATGATAATGTTCTAAGGAGTTGAACAATGTCAGTCAATTGATTGTTTTGTTAGTCTGACATAAGTTTTTTTTCTTTTGGTTCTGGTGTAAATTTTATTTAAAGTGATACTTAAGATTTTTCTGGATTATAACAAAAAACAAACTCATAAACGAACGGTATATATCTGATAGCTGAACAATAAAATTTAATAAATGTTCTTTGTATCTAATTTACATCACAAATTTTTCTTCTCATTTGTGATATTTTTATGCTTGTACTCTCTATCTTAATTTATTTTTCGATTACATTTCACAATTTTCCAATTTGAAAGAAAAGAAGAAAGTGAATTATTTTCTTTAATTAATAAGAATAAGAAATAATAATAAAGAAGTGAATTATTCACCGTTTATTATTATTCTAAGATTATACTATGTTTCTCTTCTTTCTATCTTTACTTTCTTAGTGTTCAGTTCTAGAGAATGACAGAATCATAGACAAATGGATGTGGATGATTCTCGAATTTCATTTTATCCATCTTCAACTGACATAGATATATTGTACTCCTATACTTTATCAAAATTTTTTTCGTTTCTTCGATCTTTTAATAAATAAAAAAGAGACGAAACAAACATTTAAGCTAAGGTAAGCAATTGTCGAAGAGACAGTTCAGTTAGCTGTTTTGTTTATAGCAAATTTAGTATAGTGTTCTTCTGTTATCATCTCGATACCTTCAAGTCGTGTGTCCTGAGCAAGATATTCATGCATGCACTTATGCCTTGGATCATCTGATAGCATGACCACTGAATTGTAACGTACAATACAGTTTCTTTTCTTGATTTTCCGTAACAAGCTGTTACATGGTTAGTGAGTGTGTATCGGACGTTCAAACCGTTTAGTGAAAAGAACTCTGCATTAGACTCGTCTTCTGATCAGAACTGCAATTGATGACCAGTAATGGTATGAGTGACTGTACCAAAAGCCTGTTACCTGTTGAGAAGATATCGAGAAATTAACATTTATCAGTACCTTACTCCGGTAATAGTATCCGCAAGGTGAGATATTTTTCTCCTTCTATATGTAAATGAATCCACATTGTTTTTCCATAATCTTGGCTATTGACTTGTGTGTATATCTTGGACTATGTTATATACAGTGGTAACTGCACAATAGATTTTCGTGCTCTCTACCCGCAGTACGAGTTTCATGAGAATAATATTGAATAAAAACATTTTTAGATTAAAATCATTAGAGATTCATAAAAGATTAGGTTTTTAATATCTATTTGTATTTTATCATTCTACTCATCATAAAACGAAATGCAAAACATTCTATGTTGTTTTATAACTCAGTAAAAAAAATAAACTATTATAATGAAAAAAATTGCAAGAAAAACAATTAATATATGTTCAATGAGACAAAATTAAAAATTTTCTGATCATTCAGACATATAGAAAACTTTAAACTTTAATATCAGTGTACCGTAACGTTTCTTATCTTTTCTTTACTATTTCTAATCATTGTTTCTATTAAAGATAAAATGAGTAGACATGATAAAAAAGAAGAAGAGAAATAATACCCTATAAACATGCGTGTCCAATAGAAAAATGAAAAATGTCTTATATCTCGTTTTAAATGTCTGCAACGAACAATGTTGGACCGACTCTTCTTCTTCTATTGTACAGATATAAGAAAAAAAATGATTTTTTTTTGAGTTGATACTAATTCTACTTTTTGATGCATATAATTCTATTCACATAATCTTGAGAAGAGAATGAGAAATTAAATCTTGGATTCAAAAAATTTTGAGATGAATCTTCTAAGATTATCAGAATGAAATCCACCCGTTAGAGAGTGACATCTCAATGTTTCGAATAGTACAGCTCACCTTTTTTCTTGTAAATCGTTCCTATATACCGGGTAATCATACACATGAATAAACTCGAATTCCTGTAGAAGTTGTTAAATCTTTTTAGGATGAAAAATATACTTTAATTCTTCTTGAGCTAAAATTCAGTCTTATATTATATGATAACAGTAGTACTGATGATAAAATATATCAACGTGACGAAAAAAATAAAGTTCATCTAGAGTCGCTAAAAAGTGCTTCTTCGTATTCACCACACTCAATAACCCAGTAGATTTTCTATTTTATCCTAAGGGATACTGCCAAAAGTTTAGGAAAAATTTTCAAACAAAATGACGAAAAATTTTCACGGGAAAATAATATTAGTTTCGAAATTTTTCTTAAACTTTGTGGTAGTGCTCCTTATCAAAAATACAAAAACCTACTGGGTCATCGAGTGTGCCGAATAGGAAAAGGCACTTTTTCACAACTCTAAATGAACTTTATTTTTCTATCGGTGAAAGAAACGAGAAATGATCACTATGTACACTACTAAACTAACCCTTTACCTACCAAGAGGTCACCCATGACCCATTGGTAGAATTGTTATAAAAAAATAATGAAGCACCAAAAAGTGATGGAAAACAAAATCTTCTTTTATCAATCGATAGCTTATGGATTTATCTTGTTCTCAAAAGCAATCAATTTTTTATCACATGCCTCATTATCTTTTTATAACAATTCTTTGAATCCGTCATGGGTGATTCTTTGGTAGGTAAAGGACTAATAGTTAATTGTTTTGTTTGTTCTGTTGATTTCATTTTTTTACTCATCTAACATACAATTTTCTATACAAACTTCGAAATATCATATACATGAAAATACTTTCACGTTTAAGATATTCTTTGTAGTATGTTCTATCGTTTATATTGGTGCTAAACATTATTGGTGATAAACATTGAAAGAAAATTTCTGATTATGAGTAGAAAAAATAAAATCGCAATGCTATATAAGAAAAGAATTCATCTATCGTTCGTTTTCTTTTTTCATTCTCATATTCTTGTTTTTTCTTCTTTTCAGTCAATGAATATATAATAAATTTCAGAATCTCTTCTCTTATTCCTTAAAATCATAATGCCATTCCATTCATACAAATAAGTGTTCTATTCTATTTTAACCAATTAGAAGAATTCTATGCAGCTTTTTTTATTTGACATTCAGTTGGAACATAAATAATATTAAATGTCTGTTTTATTTTATTTATTATAGAATCGTTCGTCAACGTATAAAAAACTTAATCTATCTGTTACATCGTCTCATTCACAATGCGATGAAAATAATTTATATTCTATCTCGACAACAACAACACAACATTCAACTAATCCAGATAATGATGGACGATCACCGTCAAAACGAGCAAATACAACAACTAGTAATGATAGGAAACGACCATACAACGTTTCGGTAGATCCAGCAAGGTATGTGTTAAGTTTAACTGGGTTTCACATTCAACATTTGAGATTCGCTAATTTGTAATTGCTAACTTTGTGCTCCCAAAAATACTGATTATGACCAGTGAAGACGCATTTGTTGCATCGCACCTTTTATTATACTTTTATGCTCGAAAATAAAAGAATTCATTTATGGAAAGAGAGTTCTTGGATTTCAAGATTCATTCGTATCATATACACATTATCGATTGTTACAAACTTCGTCTTTAAACAAGAAGAAAAAAGCATTTAGATTCTTTTATGTAGAAAATCTTGTACATACGTTATTTATCCGCTATCATTTAGATATCGTCGTGTACCCGACCCAGACGATGCAAATTCAGTAAAATTTGCCTGCTCTTTATGTGGAAACTTGTACAAGTGGCGTAAAAGTCTCAATAAACATTGGAAAGAAAAACACTTTAGTGAATCTCCACCACCGTTAGACGCTCCTGTTCATATTCGACCAACAAAAACTGTAACAACAGCAACTACAACACCACCATCATCATCTTCTTCTTCTTCACCATATAACAAATCACTACAAGGTCGATCTCGTCCTTCACTTGATATCAATTTTCCGCCAAGTTCGGAAAAACTATCAGCATTAAGTAATATGTTATCTCAGCCATCAAAAACATTAGGTCTACTAGGTGCACCACAATCAATATCGGGTCAGTCCTCGGTACAACCTCATCATCCAGCGTTTCCATTTCATCCATTTCATCAGTGGTTGAATCCAGCATGGAAACCAATTTTAGCTACTGCACATCAAAATCGATTTCTCTCTCCACAATCTCTACCACAAATACCATTACCATCCGATTTAAGTCAATTTCATCAAAGAAATATATCGTCGGTTCAGCAACAACAAAAGCAAAATATTTATATGCCACCATCAAATAAATTAATATTACCTCCATCTGAATTTAGTCCAAGTTCTGATTTTGCCACATTGCGAAAACACAACGAAAGAAAGCAAGAGTATGAAAATGATACTAAATCATTTAAAGGTTCGAACGACAATGAACCACAAAAAAATGAATTCGATGGATCAACAGGACCATTAGATTTAACAGTCAAAACAGAAAAATACGATCGTGTCGATAATAAGCCAATCATGGCCAATATATCTAGTGAGTGTTAAACTGAAAACTACGTGCGGATTTATGCTAAAAACAGACATGAAATTAAGTGCTTACTCTTCTAGGTCGACATTCATCAAACGAGCCAGATAAAGCAATAAAAAAAGACAAACATCGAATAAAGTCTAAAAAACATCATTCAAGAGCGATTAATACTATTAAAATAGAAGATAATGAACGTAATAGCTCATTTGAGCAACATAAACATCATCAATATTCTCCGGGCAAACAACAACATCAGTCAGGCTCTCGATCATCATCAACTGAACAACTGCCAGAAGAACAAGAGGACGATCATCAACAACATACACCCATAACAGATATTAGTGTCAGCGACCATAGTCGTGAAAGTTTCTACGATCATCCATCGCGTTCACAGTTGAAAACAACGTCATCAAATCGTTCGAGTAAAGCTGCTGCCAGTACGACTGATATTTCGGCATTATCACAACAACGTCATTTTAATCAGCACCACCAAAATGATCGGAGTCAGAGCCCACAACCAATTGACAGTCAACAATCATCCTCTCGCTTAAGTAGCGCTAATAGTAATAGTCAGACAGATCCAACTAGTCCATCGCAATCATTATCACATATACCAAGTATAGCAAATCCATATGGACAAAAAATATTTATTTGTTCTGTGTGTGAACAACACTTTTTGTCTGTTGAAACAATAAATGATCATTTCACACAAAATCATTTACCTGAATTAGAACGAGAAATATCGGGCAAATCACCACCACGTAATACAAATGTAAGTATTTTCGTAAGATCTAAGAGAACACATTTCGTATCAGTCGCAAGTTATATACAATATATGAGTTTCACCACGTGCGTGAAATAACAGTTGGTAATCTCTCTACAAAAGTGGCGTTTTATTTCAAGTAGCGATAAACCCAACTGCAACATATCATTACTGAATGCTCATTTTTTTCTTCACATAAAGGTTGCTCAACAAAATGAGGAATGGAATTTAAGTGATCCGACAAATCCATTAAAATGTATTCAATGTGATTTTGTTGGACGTTGGCCAACAGAACTACAAAAACATGCTGCATCTCATTCAAGTTCTCGTCCATTCAAATGTCTAATATGTTCATTAACATACAAATGGCGTTGGGATTTAGCAAAACATTTTGATCGTGCCCACCCAAAACTAGTAAATCCATACAAAAAACGAGATCGTGATCAAGCTCGATCATTAATGGAACAGACAAAGAAAGGTGACGACAGAAATAGACGATCGACTGGGACTTCTTCATCACCGTCATCAACTACATCGTCAAAGAAATCAATCTCATCTCGAAAATTGATTCCTGCACCAATAGTCAAACAGAGAAGATCGACTAGCTCACAATTAAACGATAACGAACAGTTATTTGAAGATTTAGTCGATAAAACAGAAATTAGTATTACTGATTCTGATAATGAAGTAGAACAAGAAGACAGGAAGACAAAATCAGATGATCTCGATTTAGAAAAAGGTTCGTACATTTCACTTATTGAACAGAAAATCAGTTTTTAAGGCACATAATTTGGATAGTATCGAACAGAGCTAAAAGATAGTTGTTGTTTATCTAATAGAAGATGTTCTGCAATATTAGACTTTTTTTTTCAGAAAATGATGATGACGATGAAGATTCTCTTGCGTCACCACCTACTAAAAGAATAAAAAATAAATCAAATTCTGACAATCATGTGACTCGCTCAGTATCGCCTCCAGTGATGATTGATCAACCACTTCCGCCTTCATCTTTACATCCATCGTTTCCCTACATGCCGATGACATCAGCTTCTCATCCAATTTATTTTCCTCCGCCATTTTATACGGGCTTTCCACATTCAATATTCCCGTCAATACCATTTATGAATCCTTCATTACTTTTACAATCACGTGAATTACAAAAATTACACAATATGCCAAATTTTCCAACGTCTTCGTTAACGTCGAGCAGTCTTTCAACATCAAATGAAAATCCACCTGTATCACCTAGTTCTGCATCTCCATCGAATTTATCAAAGAATCGTTCTTCAATTTCTAATGCTGCTCCATTTCAACTGTTTTCACAAAATCAACGCCAACAATCACCGTTATCCAGTTCTTCGCCAACACCATCATCGAATGCTACAACACCACGTTCCGAAAATAATTCAAATTCGAATGTAACAGCTCAACAACATGCTGACAATCAATTTATCCTTAATCAAGCTAAACACCACCGTTTTGCCATAGCAGCAATGCAGGCAGCGGCAGCAGCCGCCGCACATCAACAGCAACAACAACAACCACAAACGAATGGTAGTAACGGCCAAGTGTCAGCCATCAGTGGAAATTTAACTCAATTTCGTCAACGCAAAGTTGAAAAAGAGGATAGAAATTTTCAATGTAGATGGTGTGATTACAGAGGACGTTGGAGAAGTGAATTAATTCAACATATGCGATGCCATCATGCTCAACTCAAACCATATCATTGTTCTGCCTGTCCTTATGCGTAAGCTATTCACAATACTGTCACTTTAGATTTGATATAATCATCTTGAAATATTAACTATATTTCCACTGTACTCGTTAAACGGTGCCCATCAAGACTCGTATTAATCTTAACTCTACTTACCATTCTTGAGCTCCTTTTTGAGTAGCAATGATAAGTCTTCTACAATTTGTTTTCGTTCATTTAGATCGAATTGGAAATGGGACGTTCAAAAACATGTCAAAAAACAGCATTCACAAGATCCAGCAAAAATTATTGAAATTCCCGATAAATTTTTATTTCGAACAACAGGAACAGATTTAAAACAAAGTTTTAATCCTAAAAATGTGACAGACGAGAAAGATCAACAATCAAAAAATGATGAAGAAGTTGATTGCAGTTATTTTGGTGTAGATGTTCAACAAAAACTAACAACAATGAAATACACTGCAGATCGACAACTAAGTTGTCAACAGTGCCCATTTGCAGCAAATAGGTACGAAGAGAAAAAAACCACGGTACATCTTGTGATAAAAATTTTCTTTTTATTTTATTCTCAGTATGGCTGAATTACGTCGGCATTTAATTGTCCATTCGTCTGAACAACCGTATCATTGTTTTAATTGTGACTATCGATCAAAATGGAAATGTGATGTTAAAAAACATATGAGAGTTTGTGGACATCATGGACCAGTATTAGTTGGTAGAAAAGCCATGCAAAAAGTAATGGAAAGTTTAGGACTCGTAATTGGAAATACAGATAAACAACAGCAAGCTGCTGCGGCTGCAGCCGCTGCTGTTATGATGCAAATGACAAAATTGAATGAACAACTTCAACATCACGATCTAAATGAACAAGAAGATAATTTGGAATATACAGCAAGTGAAGATGAAGAAGACGATGATTTAGTAACTGGCGATCATTCGAAACGAGAATGGGATGAAACGGACACTAATAATGTTTCACCACCGTCCATCGCCACTGATAACTCTCGAACAATAAATGAAGATCGAGATGAATCAACTGCAGCAGCAGCCATCAGTGTAAATAGTCAAAAAAAAAAGCACATGAAGTTCCCATCATCTACTTCACAAACAATTTCGAATAGTAATTTACGTTGTCGACAATGTGATCATGAAGCGAATGATCTAAGCGACTTATTAGTTCATCGAAAAGCTCATGCATGTACGAAAAATGGAACAAAAACAAATACCGCAGTTAATGTATCATCACATTATCATAATGCAGATACGATTAATTCGTCCAAAACAAGTTTATCAAACGATAATAGTCACATAAACAATGATATTTCACATGAACAAAGTGACATGGAAGAGGAAAATTCTAATTTATCGGATGAAAGCGAGAATGATAATACTCAACTAGTTGAACAGGTATGTTTTTGTCATATTCTAGAAATAGACTTTAGAATTCGATAAAATCAATCACTATATTCGAATACATCATTCTTTTGCAATAAGTTCTAATCGAGAGCAGATATACTTCACAGACCCACTCTCTCTCTTTTTTAATGCAATTTAGTTCAATTCATACGCTATTCTGACATTCAAGAATCTGTTGTTTTCTATCAAAATAAAAATAATTGCAAAGTATAATCAAACATTAAAACATTTTTTTCTTCATTGTGTTTTTAGCACGAGATTGACAGTTTTGATATACATTTATGTGTATTAATTCATTAAATATATTTTAATAGTTCACATTACATTTACAGATTTTTTTTTATAGCTACAGAACGGATATGTATGAATTTCTATTGAATAAAAGCCGATAAACTGTCTTAAAGACAAGAGAGAATATACCGCTCTAGATCTTGATATTTATGTTATTGAAATAAATTGAGTGTACGTGTCATACACAAGTATATCAAATTTTTAACATAAATAGATAGATATGCTAGAGATATGGAACATCAACTAATTTTTCTAATTATATTGTGTGCTATGTTAATGAATCTTGTATAATATCTTTATTTGATAACTGATTGTTAAATCGGCACAACAAATGTTTTTATAAAACTTCAAATCACTTGATTCAGATATGACTGTTATGATCTTTAACTCACATGTGAGAGAAAATAATAAAAATGATTGATAAATCTCCTCAGCTTTTCGTATAGTTGTAAACACAAAGCAGAAAAATTGTACATTATTGTATCACATTTAAAATACTCTAGAATATTCTTTTGAAAAGGCGATTTTATTTATAATTAAAAATAAAAGATAAAATAATTTTTAATATTCATTTTAGACTACTGATAATGTCCATCAATCATCTCAATTTAAACTTAACTATCATATGTTTACTGGAGGTACGTTTGAAAATGATAATTTCCGACACCAAAAAAAATAAATTCTTTTAATATTCATTTTTTTTTCTCCTTTATGTGTATAGAATTATTATGGCTTGAAAATAATCCAACTGTGAAGGCAATGACAAAGAGTGAGTATTTTTGTTAATGATCTATGTTTTATATCAATCTCCTCATTCTTCATCTTATTAGTTCATCATGATAACTATTCAATTGAATATAATTGTAAAAAATGTGATTTTCGTCTTATAAACGATCGTGATTTATTTCTAAAACATCTTGATGGTCATGAAAATAAGGTAAGATTTTAGGATTTTAGTTAATAATTCTTATATATTTTTTTCTTTTTTTATATTTCTAGGATGCATTTGTTTATGATCTTAGCAATTTTTCTCATTCGGATATTAGCAAACTAAAATATCAATTAAATACTCATAA
>CAJNOQ010000598.1:0-45508 GCA_905250885.1 Didymodactylos carnosus | reverse complement strand
TGTCATCGATGTCACCATCACAAAAGCACAACGAGACGATGGATATGAGATTGGTGAACTTCACCTCTATACTGTACCAGATATTTTAGGGTTTTGAAGAGACGATTTGTTGGTGATAGAGTCGGAACGGTTAATTAAATTAGTCTCGGCTATAACTATTATCTTCAACAGAATTAAGCATTTTTTCTTGGTTACGGCCATAGTATTAGTCAATATTAAACTGTGAAAGTTTTCTTGTTCGCGTTTGTCAGTGCTATAGTTCTGACACGACAAAAAGATGAATAAACATATATTTCTCGTTTTCTGTCTCTAATGTCATAAAAAGAAGTAGGACAGAGTTCAATCGAGCTATAGTCATATGGTATACACTTTTTTTCCCTCGCAAGGCATTCGATAACGAAAGGTCATAGAGAGCAGCTGTTTTGACAGGAAAGATTTTTAGCTTGAAAATTTGTGCAAATAGACAAGGAACGATGCCAAACACAATCGTGAAAATAACTGTTCTCTACGACCTTTCGTTATCGAATGCCTTGCGAGGAAAAAAAGTGTATGCTGTATGATCAGTGTCTGGAACCACCGTATCAAGAAAGTCTATAAAATAGCAACAATAATGCAATTGTTCTTACAGGAGACAACTCCATATGCAGTCAAAATAAGAGTGTCGAAGGAGAAAAATGTCAGAATTGCCAGAAATAGTAAAATTTCCAAAAATAATTAGAGAACTTTGTATAAGGGTGATTGTGAGGTCAGATGAGTGAAAGCGATATTATATATTATTAGATACATTCTATCAGAATGTCGAGTCGAAATCCAAATAAACATGTTGCTAAAAAAAATCTAAACGCATGCTAGTTTTATGATCAATTTTCCGAATTTTCTAGTCGAGGCTAGATGCGATTTACATTACTTCTAAATTACTAAATATATTATTTCTCGTTAGTATATCAAATACTGACAAGTTATAACAGATTAGAAATTCAAGATCTTATTCTATATTTTATATTTCATGCTCAATAGATTTGCTATTAACATATTCATGATACCTACATTGCTATTCAATATTGATCAATTATTCTTCATTTAATTTGATTTTAAAATATTTTAATAAAATGATAAATTCCTTAATAACATTGTACTTATTATAGTTTCTTGTATTACTCGATTAATCTATACTGACATAATTAATTTGATCCAATTATGATTTGCTGAAAAAAAATGATTTGCTCGAAAAAGATTTTGTGTTTTTTAAATAAGGCGTGTTTGTGTAACCGCTTATGTTTTTGTTTTTTGTTATAGGCATAATGACATTAGTAATGCAATTATTTCTATATTTGTCTGCTTATCATGCTGGAAAAAAATTACATTGGTCAATGTTAAACAGCGTTCTTCATGCTCCAATGTCATTTTTTGATACGACTCCTCTTGGCCGAATTCTCAATCGTTTTGCAAAAGATATTGATTTAGTTGATTCAGCATTGCCCACTTCATTCGCGTCATCATTAAACACTATGATTTCTGTTATAGCCACAGTGATCATTTTAATCTATGGCTCATATTTTGCTATTATCGCGTTGTTACCATTAGCTGTTCTATTCATATTTATACAGGTACACACCAGAGATAGACGAATATCGAATTTTTTGCCTGAGCATTAAAAACAAAAAGCGATAGATACAATGTAACTTAGGACGTTTTACAAAGATAACTCGAAGTAGCAAAGAATGAATAATCAATCATTCATAAAGATGAACATTTCATTTCTGAATTCTTTCGTGGCTGAACACCACAGAATGTAAATAAGTGGCAAGAGTCAAATAGAAACTACCTCAATAAAGTGTTTGATCTTAGATATGTTTAGCTAAGAAATCAACACCTGTAAAAATGTCCTTGTTGTGCACTCCCTGGTGAATGTACTTGCATGTAGGAGGTACTTGGTCAACTACTGTCCTAAGTTTTGTCCAACGTTCTTGCGCTTTTCTGCAAGTAAGCTAAGTACTTGAGTTACTTTATCTTCTTGTCAAATCATTTTCCTTGCCCAAGTAACCCCCAATTATCTATAGAAGGTTCAACAACTAAATTAAGTACCTGGCAAATGCTTTCAGGCATTTATCGAATAGTATTTTTTGAAAATATTTGGCAAGTGTTTTTCAAGTATCTGTGGAAATTTGCAAGTGCCCACTCCCAAATACATTCACTAGGGCTTTCAATTCATCTCTGCCTTAGAGAACGTACTTGGGGCCAAGTATTTCGTCTGCGTAATGAAGTTGGTACTTCGCTTTTTTCCAGAAGTAAATTTACTTGTAAGTACTTGTCCTTACTTGCCAAGTACTTTCAGAAAGTAATTCTTAGCAATAAGGCAGGTATTTTGATCATTGGCAAGTACTTAGCAAGTAATCAAGTACGTTCTCTAGGGTGATATGTATACTCAAAATCGACAAGATAAATAAACAAAAAAAATTATGAATTACTTATTCAGAGTCTGAGATACATTTTCAGATTTGTTTCATATACTCATAAACTAATTCATTCATTTTTTTCTTTCTTCAGCGTGTCTATGTTGCTTCATCTCGTCAATTACGTCGTCTTGATTCAACTACTCGTTCACCTGTCTATTCAAATTTTGGTGAAACAATTCAAGGTTTATCAAGTATTCGAGCATACAATTCTCAACAACGTTTCATTAGTTTATCTGATGATTTAGTAGACAAAAATCAGTCTTGTTATATAACCAGTTGTGTTGCTAATAGGTATCTATCAAGAGAAATATGAATATTTTCTTAACTCAATTTTTATTCAAATGTTTTATAGATGGTTAGCTATCCGTTTGGAAATTATAGCCAATGTTCTGACATTAGCAACGAGTTTATTTGCTGTTCTAATGAGAGATAAATTATCAGCAGGAACTGTTGGATTAATAATAACGTATGCCATGCAAGTAAGAGAGAATTACAATTAACTGAATATATAATTTTGTTTCTAACGATTGTGATCAACTTTTTTGATAATAACTTAGATAAAAAAAAATGCGTGTTTTGTTTTAGATAACTCACTCGTTAAATTGGTTAGTTCGAATGGCATCTGATATTGAGACAAATATTGTTAGTGTTGAACGTGTTAATGAATATTCACAGCTTGAAAGTGAAGCACCATGGGAAAAACCAGATGTTAAACCGCCACCTCATTGGCCAACCCAAGGTGGAATTCAATTTATTGATTTATCAACACGTTATAGAGGAGGTCTCGATCTCGTTTTAAAAAATATAACAATTGATGTTCAACCAGGAGAAAAGGTAGGGGATTATTTTTAGTTTAAGTTTTTTCTAATGTCTAAATTTACAATCGGATACAACTTTCGATTATCTAGATCTTTCCACTAGACAGGCAAAATTACAAGGACAAGTTCGTGCAAGATATGTGTACTAACTACTGAAGTTTCATTAACAAGACATGAACTAACTCTTACGCAAAAACGTCCCTTTTACTGGAAGCAGAGCAAATTCATTGAGTGTACATAATTCTCTTGATAAAATCGAGAACGGCTTCAGATATCAAAGTCACTTGCAGCCATCTGTTACTCTGACCTTGCTCCATCATCCTTGATTCAAACGTAGTGATCAAATTTTACACCATGAATCGCAAATGTTCTGTCTACTTTAGTCTGTATTCGTCCATGTTTTATAGTATGCGAAGCTTCGAGCAAGTCAAGATCTCGTTGTAAAACAGAATTTCTACTTTCTAACAAATAGTGAGAGGAGATCTAGTGGATAGAAAAAGGGAAGTCATAAGCATTTTCGATTTTTCTTGCCCAAAACAAATTTTTTGCTTGTGTTCGTCTCACTATTTCTCAAAATGTCTACCTTGACGGAAAAACAAAATTTTCTGGATTTTATCAAGAGAATTATGTACACTCAATGAATTCGCTCTGCTTCCAGTAAAAGGGACGTTTTTACGCAAGAGTTAGGTCAAGTCTTTCTAAGGAAACTTCAGTAGTTACTACTACATATATTTTGTACAAAACTTTTCATTGTAATTTCGCATGTCTAGTGGAAAGATCTAGACAATCGAAAATTTCAAATAATAATCGAAAAGTCGAAAATGTAATCACAAAAGTCTAACAATCTCAAAGTCTAATTAGATTTTAAACGTTTACACGTATGTTGTTTTGAAACACAAAGTATCAAAATTCTAGATTGGAATTATTGGTCGTACGGGTTCCGGCAAATCGAGTCTATGTATTACTTTGCTTCGTATTATTGAACGTACTCAAGGTAAAATTATCATCGATAATATCGATATTACTGACATTGGATTACATGATGTCAGATCAAAAATTACCATTATACCGCAAGTAAGAAGACGCCATATCAAAGACAAGCAGTTAGATCGTTTACTTTTGTAATTTTAGGATGCTGTCATATTTGCTGGCACATTACGTTTTAATATGGGTAAGTTGTAGGTTGATGGAACAAAAAAGAGCTATTATTGTTCCATATATTTCAGATCCGTTTGGAACGTATAGTGACGAAGAAATTTGGAATGTGTTAGAATTAGCTCATCTAAAACGTCGTACATTTACAGTAGAAAATGGTTTGCATTATCAGTTGACAGAAGGCGGCGAAAATTTAAGGTAACATCGAAAGAAGAAAAATGAAATTATTTTTTAATTTTTAATGTTTTTTAGTGCCGGTGAAAAACAATTACTTTGTCTCGCACGTGCCCTGTTGCGTAAAAGTAAAATATTTGTACTTGATGAGGCTACTGCTGCGATTGATATGGAAACAGATCGGCTAATACAGCAAACAATGCGTTCAGCATTTAAAAATGCAAGTTTTAACAATTGCACATCGATTACATACGATATTGGATAGTACAAGGTATTTTCCTCGCATTCGCGTTCTAATTTATGATCAAAAGTGTTTTTACTTTGCATTTAGAATTCTTGTGCTTTCAAATGGTTGTATAGAAGAACATGACAAACCAACAGTTTTAGCATCAAATCCAAGATCAACATTTAGTAAATTATTATTGGATGCTGGAATTTCACCAACCCGATTAATACAAAATGACTTTTAAGACTGTTATCCTTTTGTTCCGCCCATTATCTATGTTTTTATGTAATTAGTATCAATCACGCACTAGTATTTTATTTTACTTTCATAAACCAGATAGTTTTAATTTTCTAACATAAAATTTTATCTTGTATTTCTTTTATTCTTTGTGTTAGACATTGACCATTTTTTCAACGATTTGGTTCGTGTACTCTTTACTACAAGCTTTAAGAAAAAATATAACATTTTCGAACCTTCGTCCTGTGGAGCTAGTCTTTCCCCACTCTCTGAGCAACATTGGTAACATCTAGTATCCAAAACCAATGTTATATTCGTAATCAGTATCAAATTCTAAGTCGCACAATATATAATTTCACTTTATTTGAAAATTTTCAATTTTCTTTCGAAATTTCCGTTTAAGAGTCGTTTGCTGTAAGACTCGCAGACTTTGAGAAGTAAAATATCTCAGAGTGAGCTGAATTTTTGTGTAGAAACTAGAGGCTGTCCTCTTTCCAAATATGACCTTAATTTTTCAATTTCACTCATACTCACGGAGTTACTGCTTTTTGTTAAAACAAAAATTAGTGCTTTTCATCAAGACAGATCATTCAAAGACTCATTTCCATTATATGTTGGCTCCCATCTCTTTACCACAAAAACTCTTTCATTATTTCAAGGATATTATTAAATTTTACGGAATGGCTATCGACAGTCCTGAGATGTCAGCAAGAAGCTATTAATATTCCATCAAACTGGCAGCAAAAAACTACTGACAGTCCGAAATGCACTTACACACTGAATAAATGTGTTATTCAAAATGTTATATTGAATTAATTCTGAATTTTACGGTCTATTAGAAGTGGTTTCGGGTAGGTGGGGCAACTATACATGAGAGTGACCCAGTAGAATACTTTCATGCTACGTGGAGATGATGGTCTTCTTTGAATAACACATTTGTGCAGTGTACAAGTCAAGGGGGAAACAGCTGAATTTGATACGTTTTTGAATTTACTTGAATTTAACCGAATTCAGCTGAATTTAAGTGAATTTTGATTGTGGTAATTCGGAAAATAAATGGGGCAATATTTGTTTTTCGGAACAGTTTCAAAAATCTAGTGGAAACCTACATTAGGGGAAATAACCCGTTTTTGCCTATTTTTGAATAATATTAAAAAATTCATAACTCAGTCAAGATCTATCCAAATTATGCCAGAATACCAAGACGTACTCTGTATTACCTGCTTAATACTCTGCAGTTCAATAAAAGCTTTAAAAACCAACAGAAAATACTTTGGTTTTTGAAAAGGTTTTTTAGAAATCTTCCGAAGTACAAAAATGCTTTTTACTATTTGCAAGCAAAAAAATCGTATTGAGCAGGTAAAATAGAGTACATCTTGGTATTCTGCCATAACTTTGATAGATCTTGATTGGATTATGAATCTTTTAATATTACTCAAAAATAGGCAAAAATGACTTATTTCACCTAATATAGGTTTTCACCAGGTTTTTCGAACTGTTTTGAAAAACAAATATTGCCACGATATTCAGCGTGATCGATTACCTATGTTTGCATTTATTTTCGGAACTACCATACCTAAAGAAATATTGATCCTAGGGCTCTCAGGAAATCCGATGCCACGCGTGAAATAGGGAAAATTAAGTTAGAGAGAGAGTTAGCTTAGTTCCCATTTTCGAGAGGACACTTTGGACTATCTATTTATAAAAGCAAACTGATAGATTTTTATCTCATTTTCTGGAGATCCGAAGTGGTTTTCCAAAGATATCCTAGATAACCGGTCTTTCGAACGGCTTCGCGAAGGGATTTCGCTTACGAAAACATAGGCTAAACTGTCTTCTTTCGATTGTTGAAAATTACAAGTCTCTATCTTTTATCGTTTTGGAGTTATTCGTGGAGCCGATAGTAGAAAGGAAAGAAAAATCTAAAGGCTGCTACATGAATGTTCTTCACAGTATTGACTGTTTAATACCCACACCGTTATCATGGTAGATTTCGGAGGTTAACTAGCATCTCTCTCTCTGACTCCCGTTCAATTTAAGTAAAGTTTCCTTGACTTTTTTAGGAATTTACGTGAATTCGGATGAATTTACATGAATTTTAGTGAATTCAGGTGAATTTTGAATTTACTTGAATTTAACGGACTAAATTTAGCTGTTTCCCCCTTGACATTTTGCCTAAAAAAGGGACGAACGAAAGAAAGAAGGCAAAAAATAAAAAACAAAAATCCCAGCAAAAACACAATGTCTGTCGACATACATATTATCAAAGTTATTATCAAAGTATCTCTTGGAATTCTCAATAATTCTCTCTGAGCAGAAATGAGTTTAAAAACAAAATAATATAATAAGAAGTCATTGAGCATATCGTCTCTGTTCCAGTTGTATAACAAATAGATGCAGAAATTCAATTTAGAAAGGTATTGAGTGAAAAGAAAACATACCATTTTTGCTTTTATTTCACTTTCATCAGAATAAGAAACAGAGTGAGTTAAGGTGCCAGCTAGTGAACGCACGGTAGATATGAAAAGTGCACATCTCATTCTTAAAACACTATTTTCTTCTCAATTTTACGTATTTTCAGTCTATCTTATTCATATGACTCATATCCCTTAAACGGTGCAATTTAATTCGTTTCCATTAATTATCCACGAATTCTACGGAAAAATCCTTAAAATATCTTAAGGCTAGTTGTTATAGTAATATTCCTCTTTTCTTCCAATCATTCTCTCCCTTTTCCATCTTACTTGCACCTCTATGATGAATTCTGCTGTCTCTTAAGTGGTTGAATTCCCTTAATCGCTGACCACAGCTACTGCAACGTCGGTTAGCGCATTAAAGCATCTGTGGCGGTAGAAATTGTGGTTAAAAATTTGTCAGAAAGTTTCAGTATAGCGCATGGAGTAAAGGAAATGAAATTCTAATAGTTCACACAAGGGGTCAGAACTAGGCATCCATAAATCTCTACTACTTGCCGTAAAATTTCCAAATTTCATGTCGATAGTAGAGATTTATGCATAAATTTATGGATGCCTAGTTTCGGTTCACAAACGGGTCCGTCAAAACGACTGAAACTTGTTAGATGATTAGCATTTAGTGAAAAATACAATCACACAAAATTTAAAAGCTGTTAGCTATTATGGTTTTTCAGTCACAGTGTGTTCTACTTTTACAGCTACCGTGTGTATCTGACAAACATTGATTTCACATCACAATTGAAAGAATGATCATAAATTTAATATTTGTCCTGATTTCAATTAAGCAACGTCCACTTTCTACGGAATCAGAGTGATCTCATACTGTAGCCAGAAGGAAGCAATTATATGTCATCAGATATGAAAACGATTAGCAAAATTCATTTATTATATCAATGTGGAGAACTTATATCTATGAGAAATAACTAATCTCTTTTCTTTCCAAATATTTAAAAAAGTTAGTGCAAAAAATGTTAACAAAAGTATGAAAAATATGTACACAAGTTTCCTATGGAGAAGCAATATACAAAATAAAATTCTATTTACAGTGAGAGAGTATAAGAGCTACTATGTAGCAAAATAAACTCATAAAATACTAGTATTATTATTTTGTGATGAATACAAATAGTAATGTAAACTTCATCTTGTCATTGGCGATTGTTGAAATTGTTGTAAAATTTTATTGATTTTATCTTGTTGAATTTTTAGTTCGTCTATATATCGATTAAATTCACTATATTTTGCGTTGATCTTACTATGAAATGTTTGAACCCAATCACTTGTTGTACTAGTCATTCCTGTATCACTCTTTACACCTTTTCCTCCGATTGTTTCATTCACTTGACTTTTTGCCATTTTATTTGTGTGAATTAGACCATAACTATCTAAACGTAAATATTGTTTTTCATAATTTGTCGTAGTTTGGATACGTAAATATTTTAATAAAAATTTTTGTATTTTTGATTCATGATAAACTACTTTACGAAAACGATAGATGGATTTGAAAAAATAATTTTTTGGTAATTGTTGTTCAACATCCAATGTTAATTTTACACGCATAGCTAAACGTTTGAGTAATGCTAAACGCATGACACTCGCTATATCATCAACGGCTAAACCGACCAATAAATTCATAATAATAATTGACATTACAATAATGAATATAACGAAGAATAAATATGTAATCGCAAAATAACTTGGATCCTCTCCATGAAACATACCTGAAAAAAATAAAGAATAACATGAACATATTACTAATAAAGTATATCTTCATCAACAACTTATTTCATATATTGTTTCATATAAAAAGAAAAAACTTATAGAAAATAGTTATATTAAGTTATGCTCCCAAAAAGCGTTTTATATATTTAAATGGAGTCTATGCGTGAAAGGCATAAATAAATCTGTTAAACACTGCTACCACTCTAAATAATAGAAACAAACTGTCTAAAAAAATATGAAATCACACAAAATCTTACCTTCATATTCAAATTCACCAATCATCATAACACACGTTTTTATTAAAGAATTACCGAAATAGCGGAATGGATTATGATTTTGTAATAACATATGAAATGCTAATGCAAAGCCAATAATAAACAAAAAGAATACTAGAAAGAATCTTGAAAATGTTTTTAATATGTCAGTTAACATCACGACAAATATTCCAAAACGTGGAAATTTCTGTATAAATAACACAAGAGCAAACCATGAGAGGAATACACCCATTGCACCTAAAATAAACATTTAAAAATATCGTAATTTCATTTAATTATAATTATACCTAATTGCCATTGTACAGAACATCTATAACCAATTTTTCTCGAACATGAATTAAAATCAATTGTAAACACAATAGCTAAGATAAATGCACATAATTCTATGGCATTTTCAAAATTAATATAATCAAGTCGTTCTGATACCATTTGAAATATTTCTTTAATTATCTGTAATGAAGCTAATATAATAACCAACCATTGAAATACATGAATTGCCAAAATACGTGAACGAAGTTCAATAATTTCTGTCGTACGATTTTCCATAATAAACATACATAAACTTTTACAAGATAATTGTTTCATTTGATCATGAGTCGTACCCAAATGATACGGTGCAATAGCCAAAAATACATACGATGTAAGAGCACCAACAAATGATAAATAGAATAAAAAATTTAAATAATAAACATATCTGGCATACATTTTCCATTTATAATCAAGTAAAGAATGAACAATTGGATGATCAAGTAAACGTTCACGATCTTTTTCAACCATTAGCATAATTGGGTGATTTTGTTCTAATTTTTTGCGATCAATTTGTGGATCAAAAACAAATGGATATAATCGTCCATCAGGTTCATAAATTTCTTCTCCTAAAACAATCAAATAATTATATAAGACAAACTTGACAATTATCATTAAACTTACTGTCCTCTTTTTCTTTATCCCATTGGTTATATTGATCATCCAAAAATTCGTACGTATATTCAAACGTATACTCTTTAGCTTGTTGGGTTGTATCTTCTTCGCCATACGATGTTACTGAATCTAGACCTTTTTTTTTTCCCCCTTTCATTTGTTGTTTATCGATAACAGTCACTTGACAACAATTATTTAACACAATCAATGCAATATCAGGCATTTTTCGGATTAACTTTCTTAACGGAGTATCTTTTCGCTGTAATTTTGAATCATATTTCGCATTTCTCATTATTAGACGCCAATCTATACAAAAAAAAAATACGGATAGTTCTATTAGCAATCTTGGAACTGGTAGCAAGAAGCTATTGACAATCCTATCGGACTGACAATAGCAAAAAGGTTATTGACAGCCTCAAAATGTACTCACACACTGCATTGATGTACTGATTTTTCCAGTTGTCTCTTTTTCAGGAAAACGCAGTACTGATGAATCTGTCCTAATAATTTTACAAGAAATCAAGCAATCGATCAATCGGCAACCCATCGAAGTAGTCCGACAAACTCCAAAATTTGATTCAGGGCGACCTTTGAAATAAAAGATTCTAATTTAGAGAAAGATTTTATACGCTGTGGCTCACTCTCAAGTACTGTACCGCCTCCGACTCAACGCATACGTTCACTGTTGGGTTATTAGGTAATTTATTCAGAAATATTGGAATAGATTTACCACTAGTAGATTTTCCAGAAAACGGTGGAAAAAGCGTTTTTCTGTAAAAGAGAAACGACCAGCATATACAAAACCAGTGTACTGCGTGCAAGTGCATTTTGAGACTGTCGATAATCTTTTTGCTATCGCCAGTTTCATAGGACTCTCAACAGGTATTCCAAAAAGGTATTGCACTATTAAATAAAACATGAGCGTGTATATTTGTTACCTTTATGACCAACAAGTGTTTCAGCTGCTAAATATTGATTGTTGAAAATAGCTAAATCGAGACAATTATCACCATCCGACGATCGTTTATCAATTTGAGCACCGTGTTTTAATAATAGTTTAATTATGCTAGAATGACCATTTTTTGCTGCTAAATGCAGTGGTGTTTGTAGATTTTTATCAACAGGATCAATCTGAACAGACAACATCATCATAATACTATATACTATTCAAACATATTTGACGGTATGAATGTACACCCTGTACAAATCGCAATTTTACCTACCGGACTACGATTTTCTAACAGAACTTTGACACTTATATAATGGCCCCGATCGCTCGCACAATGTATTGGCATCCATGATATCATGTTTCTCGCTTGAATATCAACATTTTGTTCAAGTAATAATTTAATTATTTCCGAATGTCCTTCTATAAATAAAGAAGAGCAAAACACTTTATGAAACTATGACACACTCCATCTCACATACCTGTACATGCAATATGTAACGCTAGAATTGAAACCAAATAATAATACTGATATGTTTCTAATGCAAAGTATTATTGTTGTCTACCTGTATTTGATGTATCATCTCGTTCTTCAATAATATTTAATTTATCTCTGGGTGTTGTAAAATTCTCATTCACATATTTAATAATTAATTTGAGAACATCAACTCGACATTTTTTAGCGCATAACATCAATGGAGTATATTCTTCATCTGTTTTCGTTGTTAATTTACCACCATTTTCTAATAATACTTGAACAATTTTAACATTTCCTGATTCAGCAGCAATATGCATCGGAGTTTTATTATATCGATCAACTTCATTGAGCGATAATTTTAAATAATCTTTTGTTGATATTGTTTGAGATCGAGCGAAATTTAATAGTTCCTGAACAACTTCTAAATGATTTTCCATCGATGCTAACCATAGTGCACTTCGTTCACGTTTATCACGATGTGTAAACATATCAGCACCGTATTGTAACAAAAGTTTAACACAGAATGCATGACCACATAATGAGGCTAATAATAATGGTGTGAGACCAGTACGATTTGTTTGATTGACAAAAGCGGAAAAATTATCTTTCTAGAATAAAAAAAAGGATGAAAGTGAGTATAGAATCCGTTCGAGCTTTTAAAAAACTTACCGGAAGAGATAAAACGTATTCCAGTACATGTTCTTTATTATGAGCTGCTGCTTTATGTAAAACATTATCTAACTCATGATCAACATCGTATAAATCTGCTCCAGATTCGACTAATCTTCTCAATATTTCAACACTACCCGTTCGAGCTGCAATATGCACGGATGACTGTCCATCGCCCCGTTTTGCTGAATGATCGCAGCCTTTTGCTAGTAACAGATCGACGAGTTGAAAGTTTGCCGATGTAACAGCCAAATGTAATATCGTATTCTCTTCACCATTTTTAGTAGCAAGGACTTCTTCTAATTTTTCGTTTTGAGGAAATTCATTAAAATACATTGTCATCAATTTAACATAACCTCCGCGACACGCATATGCCAAAGGTATTGTGTCTGCATTATCTTTACATACTGGATTAGCACCATATTCCAACAGTAGTCTAATGATAATAAAATTAAATATCTAAGATATTAGGAAAAAATTAACTCTTAATTTACCTTGCCGTTTCTACATGACCGTAGAAACATGCGCTATGCAATGGAGTCATCTTTGAATGGTCTAATGCCTATTTTTATAAAAAATATTTTAATATAATTAAAATAATTACTAGTATTTAATTCAGTTTTAGAATATTTTACTTCAATATCAGCACCCTCTTTGAGTAATAACTCAGCCCAACGATAATTATTTCTTTCACAAGCATAGTGTAACGGTGTCGAAAAATAATCATCTCGTGCATTGACATCAGCATGTTTTTTAATTAAATATTTAATTAATTCACCATATGAATCATTCTAAAACAAGATAGAAATCGTTTAAATTCAGACTATTAAATGGAACTGTTGAAGTTCAAGTACCTGATTATCTTTCTCCAGTTTAAATCGAACGGCCCAATGTAAGGGTGTTGTGCCGTCTTCTCCAGTTCTATTGACATCTAGATATAAATTTATAATAAGAATTAGTTCTATTTGAACAAGTTCATCATAGCATAAAATGTCAAAAGTATTATATTCAACTATAGTCGATCTACTTCTATATAAAATATCAAAATTATTAATTGAATCAGGCTTACCTACTTCACAATGGTCGAGTAAATATTTGCATACTTCATAATGATAAAATCTGGCAGCATAGTGTAAAGCCGTTAATTTTGCTTCATCATGATCATTAAAAAATACTTTACGATTATTATAGTTATCTCTCCGTAACAATCTTATCTGTTCAATATTTCCATCTTTAGCAGCCTAGAGAAAAAGAGAAGAAAAAATGATTAGAATATATATTTTGATGTTAAAGATTTATTATTACCTGGAATAGATCAACTTTAGCGTAACTTGATACTTGTCTATTTAATAATGTGCCACTGTTCTTTCGTTGAATATCTTTTTTGTTTTGAAAATGATGTTGTCCGTTTAATTGATCTTTACCGATTTCATAATTATTAATCGACGTTTCTTGTGTTGGAATTAATTGATATTCATATTCATTTAAGGGAAAATGAATATGAATCGAGTCAGTAGCGCCTGGAACATCACTTTTGCCAACAATTGCCCGTATTGACTTAGATTTAGACATTGTTGACAACGTAGGAATAAATAAATATTCTAGCAAAAAAAGAATAAAATAAAATTTTATCGTCTTGAATGAATATCTTTTCTTTCTCTTAGTCTATAATGAATGCATTTGTGGAAAGACACTTTTCAGTTTATGTCGAAAAACACAACTGTTTGTCTACTCATTTCTCGTTCTGTCTTTCTTGGTACGAGCATACATTCACAATACAGAGGGTCAAATCGATAATTCAGTATCCCTTTTCATTTCTTCTGTTACTTATTAAAAAGAATAAGAAATGTAGTAAAAGAATGCGTTTGTAAACTAACGGTTCTTTCCGAACTGAGATCACTTTTTCCCGCTCAATCTCACTCTCTGCTTCCCGCCCTCTGATGTTTGTTTGATGTCAAATAAGACTTAACGACACAATTAAGACATTTTATCAGAAAAGTGGTCTCAATTCGGAAGCCTCGAAACTAACATATTTATTATCATTTTTGAATAGCCAACTCTTTTAACTTTTGTATGTATATATATTTACAAATACGTTACTTTTATTGTCATATTGTTCAGGCTTTGTGTCGTCGTGGAAAGTGCGAGATACGCTCGAATACTTAATTTATTTCCTGATTCAACATATTATATTTTATCATCAGACAGATTTAACATTCACAACTTTAAGGCATTCATGTGCGGTTTTTTTCGTTCTTTCCTTTCGTAGTTATACTGAATATGAATAAGCAAACGTCTTCTATGCTAATACTTGAACGTGAAGTACCGGCAATGCAAAATTTCAGCAGAAATTTCTTTTTGAGAAATGTGTACATGGTTGGGTAGAGCACATCGAGCTGAGTAAGACATCGAGGGTGGAATATTAAAGAGTCGGAAATAGGTGAAGTTATAACCCGATTCATTTATAAATAGTGATTTATAACTATTTTAACTTTTGATCGAAAATTTAAAATAGTTATAAATCTAGACGCGATTTATAAATCGGAATCCGATTTATAAACTCGAAACTGATTTATAAATCCGAAACTAGTTTATAACTGTTTTAACTTTTTACCGATTTCGATCGACTTTTAACTTTTGAAAAATCATTTCGGACTCTTCAGTGGGTTGGAGTCATGGCTCCACTCTCGATCAAACATCATTCTCATACTCCGTCTTTGATACTGAATGTGAAAAAAATCACACGAATCACTAGAAGAGCGAAGAAGAAAAAAATTAGATTTTTATTGAAACTAAAGGGTTTCTTCGAAATTTTAAACCCTTAAAAAATTAAATTTTCTTGCTTAAAAATTTTTTAAAAACTACTTTTCTTACTTAGCTCGATGCGGTCTACCCAACCATGCATACATATCTGCAAAAGAAATTTCTGCTGAAATTCTGCATTGCCGGCACCTTACACGCATAAACATTTGTTCGATGAGGTACGTGTAAAATATTTCTTTTTTTTTCAAAAGTAATAAGGAGAACAAATTTGTTCACGTCAATTGAAAAAAAAACGAAACAAAGAAAGAAAGAAAGAAAAAATTGTATCTAGCCGATGAAAGGTGCGGCAGATGTATGAATATGCACAGTTATAGTCAAATATGGATTATTTACATCTTTTTCGAAATATCATTTACAAATATACAATAATTACGATTAAGATCAAATAAACGGAGGATACACCTTTCTTCATACATATGTGGAAAGGTGCACTTTACAGTGTACGATATCGTCTACTCATTACTTCTATATTTGTCTGTATAAGTTAAATTGTAAAGTTTGCTTAAAAGCTTCCTGTGAGTAGGTTTTGTTTTCAACAGGTCATACCGTAGATAAATATTTTGCCATTTAGTAAATTATATAGTAGAAGGTGAAAGAAACATAAACGTATTATTCTCAGAATCAAATAGCAAGTTCTGCGCATGATTAGAGCATACGATTGACATCACTACGAGACATAAAAAATCTTATTCATTGTAGGAAACATAAAGTTCCAATGAGAGGCATAGCAATGGGAAGCATAGCAGTCGTTTTTTTAATAGCGGACATCAGAATTAGCTGATTTTTCAAAAGTGTTTATGAACTGAGAAAAATAGATTTTACTTGGTCAGAGTTTCCAAAATAAAACCTATTTTTTTGGAAACCTTACAGTGAGAGTTAAGAAAAGAGTTGCATTAAATTGCATGTACTATAGATGTGTTGTATATAGACGAGCATTTTATCAACGTTTGGCGATGCCTAGAGCCCAGAAAAATTCTGGAAACTCCTTATACTGATTACACACCTGCGTTTTGGTTTGAGATTTGATTGGTTTTATGGAAAACTTATTTTAGGGCGTCCCAATTAGAGATGTGCACGGGTACCATTTTCGTATCCGTACCCGATCCGTATCCGACTTGTGCCTAAAAATTTTCTCTTTTTTGTTTTCCGGCTAAAAACTTTTGTTTTTCGGCTGAAGATGTCAAATTATCATTGCGTTCTCAAGTAATTCTTTTTTAAACCTTGGAGTATTTTAGCTAAACACTATTTTTCACCAAAATTTTGTAGACTTCCGGTTTTTGGGTAAATTAAAAAAAATAGAACCCGTACCCGACAGCTTCGTACCCGTACTCGATAACTTCGCACCCATAGTCGGATATGGGTCGGGTTGCACATCTTTAGCCCCAATGTATTTTCAACGCTTGCTCCAAAAAGAGATAATAACAACAAAGGCTGCGGCGAGTAGATGAGAATGTGTCACAAAAACTTATAATCTCTTTTGGAAGTGAGCCGTTTTTCAGGCTAATTTCTGCGTAAGTATTTTCTCATGTAGACATGCACCGGTTACGGTGAACCGTAACCGTACAGAACCGGTTTATAACGGCAATATCGCTTAATATGTTCGAAAAATGTTAGTACTTTAATATTTGTTTAGATTAGATGTAGACAAGGAGGGGGTACAGTAAATTAGCTGCTTGGTAACTAACTTCACTAATAGACTCACACTTGTTAATATTTACCTGTGATTGTTCCTAAATCTGGATTATGTATTTAAAAAAAAAATCTCCACATACGACACAAAAAGGTTTCATAGTATTAGCTATTAAAAATCACAAAAATCTAATCCTCAATCTAACAAATGACAAAATGACTGTTCAATTTTTTTTTGCTCATAATGTTGTAGACGAGAGAAATAACAAAACAATTACAATCAGAAAAAGAGTTAACTTTTAAGCGCTATTGCTGTTATAAGGTGGTTACTGTAACCGTTGCATGCCTATTCGCATGAACCTTAATAGTTAGAACAAAACTTTTTCGAGAATATGTGGCTCATATCTTTAGATACAGTTTTCTATACTCAGATTGGAAAACAGAGCACGTTCATCTTTTCGCTAAATATCGCTTGGATACAGACTGTAAGAGAAAGACTAGAGACACACACGCACTCTTCGCTGAAAATAACAAAAACTTTTGGACTTTTAGCCAAACGTTTTTGATTTTCGGTCGGCTACTCTAAAATCTACTGAACCGAAAAGTAATCGTGAAGCATGGATTAGAAGACATTTTAACTGTTAGACAATACTTTTAGACATGTCATGTCGAGAGTATGACTTATATTTCAATTAGGTTATACATCCATGTATATAGCAATTTTTGTATTCCACAGATCTGAAGAGGCAATTTAGTCCATTATCTGTCGACAAGATAAAAACTATGTGTCTTGCCTTGTTAATTCGCATGGGAATGTTTCTTTATCTGTAGATCATCTCACTTCTTGACGTATCGATACGTATAGAAAAAAACGACAAAAATCATCCCGTTCAGGATATTTTTTATACTCTCGGATACCTTGTAACAAATGATTCAATACTTATTTAAATTGTCAGGATTTGTTGTTATGTATCTGTAATACAATCATCAATAGTTTTCAATTAAATATTAAATGATAAATATATGTGTAAAACGTGATAAAGTATAAATTAATCGTCTGAAACTTATTCAACCAAAACGACATTACATTCTGATTACAAAACGGCGAAACGAATATATCTAGATGTACCAATTGTTTATTTTTTCATTTTTATAGGAAACTTTAGTTTTTTACGTAATACACAAAAAAAAGTCAGAGTTTCTCTAAAGATGGGTAGCGTTAGTTTTGCATTGTTTTAAGACATTAGTCAATATCTTGTTAATAATTTATGAAAGACAAATGCTACCTTTAAGGTATCTAAACTTTGAATTCAAATCAGTTCAAGTCGAATCTAAAGAAGAAAAAAAAATCATTCATGACCTAAACGTGTTAAAAAATAAAAAGTATTTTGCATAAAAATGCGTGATAGTCGTTAAATTGGAGTAAATTAGCAATGTAAAAGTGTTGAACAACACTGAAAATAGTTAGTTTGTCCTGGAAGACAACTTAAAATTGTGAACGATACTAACATTTACAACGTAAAATTGTGAGTTAGACGAACTAGATTCTAATAAAAAGTTAGTATACGATTTTCTCGTCAGTCATCGCTTCATTTTATTAATTTTTTCAACACATTTTTGATATACAAATAGTTTAGTGTTATTTAACTAACAGAGCAATAGAGAAGAAAGATTAATCACACTATACGAAAAATAAATAAAAATAAACGTTTGCACAATGTATTGGCATCCATGATATCATGTTTCTCGCTTGAATATCAACATTTTGTTCAAGTAATAATTTAATTATTTCCGAATGTCCTTCTATAAATAAAGAAGAGCAAAACACTTTATGAAACTATGACACACTCCATCTCACATACCTGTACATGCAATATGTAACGCTAGAATTGAAACCAAATAATAATACTGATATGTTTCTAATGCAAAGTATTATTGTTGTCTACCTGTATTTGATGTATCATCTCGTTCTTCAATAATATTTAATTTATCTCTGGGTGTTGTAAAATTCTCATTCACATATTTAATAATTAATTTGAGAACATCAACTCGACATTTTTTAGCGCATAACATCAATGGAGTATATTCTTCATCTGTTTTCGCTGTTAATTTACCACCATTTTCTAATAATACTTGAACAATTTCAACATTTCCTGATTCATTACATACCATTCATAGTTTCAAGAAATTATTCCAACGTTCAACAAATTTTGTTCAATATAAATAATTTTAAAATTTATTCAAATTCAATTTTTCTACCAATATCATGCCCTAAAGACGAGAGTAATGCCAATGATTGTATGATCTAGTTTTTGAATGTATTGCCATATTTCATCATCGTTTTGATTATATATAGAACGTGTATGTAGAAAACATTTTATCTAAAATTAAAATGAGAAATCATTTAAGAGTAGATAGAAATAGTTTTTCAAAGGATACTTACCATCATAATAAAAAATTTAGATGATAACACAAGCAAACTTTTTGTATCACATAAATAAAGATGATAACTGTTCACCGTATTGTTCAGATTTACACGAATCGAATGAGTCAACTAAAATAGTAACCAGTTGAAAATCATTGTGTTACCTAGAAAAATCATGAAAATTAATAATACAGTTTAGAACGAGACGCTTCAGTTTTTGCAATTTTACTATAGATACATTTCTAATGAATGTTCAGTTTGGTGTTGATCTTCTTTGTCTATAAGCAAAAATAAACTCGTTTTATTCGGTATCAACGATCATTATGAAACAATTTTGACATTATAAAATAGTGTTCTTAATGACTATGATTTATTAATGAACAGGAATTTAATCTATAATAATGCCAAGTCAAAATTAGTTGGATCAATTCGCTTAATAGGCATAAGTGTCAGTAGCAATGTGAAACTCATCATAAAGCAAGTCTGTAGATCATACATATAATCGACCGATGTAAAAGAGATATTTGAAAATGAACAGTGCGATTCGCTAAGCTATCAAATATTTCTATATATTCCTATTCCTATTTTCTTCTATAGATATAAATAATAAAACATCCAACCACTAATAGACACTGAGTTCTGATTTTATTCCATATAAAACTTTTTACATGGTTTTTTTTCATTTTTATCCATAAAAAAATAGATTGTAGCTTGTTTCTATAGACAAAGAAGAGAAGAAGAAGACAAGAAGAAGAAAAACAACCAATAACAGCAGCAATTGGTAAACAACAAAAAGAAAAGAAAAAAACAACTGGATTTCTTTTGTATTACACCTAAGAAACGAAATGTTGAATGTTTTATAAGAGAAAAGATAGTAAAATACTTATACACACATACACACGCACGCAATACGCGGCTAGTATCATTCATAATTTAGAAAGTTTCGCGAGACTGCTTTATTTAATTTCATACATGCAACAGACAAATAAAACGACGTTGAACTTGTCTATGGGTGAATGGGTGTGTGTGTGTGTGTGGGCATTCTAGATTAAACACATCAAAAAGAATCTGTCGATAAGATCAATTTGACTACACAAATAAAGAAATGACACATCTATTACACGTGTCACAATAATACAGCACAGATAACAGACGAAAAGAGTAGACAGATAATGATGTTTAAGTACAAATTGTTTATGAAAAAACGAAATTTATTTACATATATCGATGTTGAACCAAAAACAAAAATTTATTTTCCTTTAAGAATATAGATACGAAAACATAGGCATGTGAGGAAAAAATCAATAAAACAGTTAACACAGATAATAAAATAAAACAGCCTTTGGAGTGCAACAAACAGTGAGATTGTTGTTTTGGGCATTGCGATGCGTGGATAATGTTTTTTATATCAGAAAAAGTAGAGAGAATAGTACGTCAAAAAAATCTTTAAATAAACGATAAATTCACATTTTAGCATAGGATTTCATCCAATACATAATCCTAAAAACAAAATATAAAGTGAAATTTAATGATAAACAGAGTACAGACTATGCATACCAATTTTTCATGACGATAAATTCTCATTTTCATTCTGGGTTGGTGATTTTTCTGAAACATTTTTTATTTCTGCATCATTCTCATCTTCGCTGGTTGTATCTGAAGAATGATAGACATCATTTTCCTTTCCACTTTCTTCAGAAGCGATTTCATCATCATTGGCTTGTTCAGATGATGATGTGGATTTTTCTATGCGAACTCTTCTTGGTTTATATACAAATGGCTTAGCATCAGATTTACGAAGCCTTTTTGACGAACGACGCTGAACTCCTTCATCTTCTTCAATAGTTTGTTCATCAGCTGCTGCTTCTTCTTCTTCTTCGTCTTCTTCTTCTTCATCACTTATTTCACGTTTCTTTCGACGAGATCGTGTAGATCTACCAGTGTATGATACATCGTCATCATCATCATCATCATCACCATCATCATCATCATCAGTATTATTTGCACGTTTTCGACCTAAAATAAAATATTATCTTTAAAACATGTAAACAGAAAAAGACTTATAAGTTTTATACCTCGTTGTAATTTTCTTTTATCAATTTTTTTCGATTGTCTTCGGTTTCTTAAACGAATTGATCGTCTGTCGTCACTTACACCACCACTACCCGTTCGACATGTATTACAAACCCAATTAGATGATCTTGGAGGATGACGCAATGCTGGTTCATGGCATTGACAATGATAACGCGATTTGCCTATTTAAAAAAATTTGAGTAAAAATCTCTAGTAAAATTACTACAAAACAAAACCCAAATTCTCAAACAAAACAACAGTGATTGAACGTATTCAATAAAAACATTCCGTGATGAAAAAAAGTTGTTTTTTTTCGCTAAAAATGAAATTTCAATCTAGACGTGTATATGTATGTCTACAACTCCTCATGGATCGTCCAAAGCAATAAAAAAAGATTTTCAGATTTTCGATGTGTTAATTAATTAAACTTACATTGACTGCATTGAACCAATTCATTATCCTCATCTGCTTCATAACCACAAACACGGCAGCACGCATCATTTTCATCAATATCCATTTCAGAATCATCGTCATTAAATTCATTACCATTTTCTTCTCCCACCGACATATTATCATATGCTACATCCTGATTATTATTTGATAACACATCATCTTCTTCGTTATCAACATCCACCACACTAAAACAATAAAAAATCAACTATTATATAAAGTATAACAATTTTTAATAAACAAAATATTTTAACTTACTCATCATTATAAATATCACCATTATAATAATGAATTTTTTTGTTTCCACCACGTTGTGGACGTGTACGACGTTTAGAAGTTGGTTGTGGTCGACATGCAGGACAATACCAAAGATCGGCAGATGATGAAGAAAATTTTGAATCAATACTAAAATCTCTTAAACACTCAATATGATAGCCATGACAACATTGATCACATAATAAAATATTATCATCTTTATTCTTCTTTCGACAAACTTTACATTTCTAGAAAGAATATAGTCAATTTAAGAAAAAGTAAAGTAGAATATCACTGACTAACTAAATAAATGACTGTTCTTTTAGTAGTAACCCGAATCAGTTTAGTCTAGTAGTGATACAATCTAACGTCAGAAATTTCCGCATATACCATCATATAAAAAACTGACAATCTTAACAGAATTATTTGATTACTTACCACACCAATGGTTGATTTTTCCCATGCAATTGCTGTTTCGAATATCGTCATTAACACATGTAATCTTGAATATGTTTTACATGTTTTAACATCATTAATCCATGTTTGTAATGCATGCGCTGACGATTGAACATAATTTAATTTTGATTTCTTTTTATTTTTACCTGAATGTATTTGTTGTTGTCGACGTTTTTCACGATTACCAAATATACCGGTCGCATATTTTTCTACAACTGTTTGTTGTAATTGTATTAATAAATCACCTAATTCTTGTCGATTTGTTGTATTTAACAATTTTTCATGCCATTCATCATAATTATCAGTAACTATAAAACCACCCAAACTACCTAATCTTAATCGATTTTCAATTTCTTCAAGATCACTTTTAAATCCATTGATGATATCAAATTGTTCAGTTGAAAAATCTTTTTCCGTTATTTGGCTACTAGTAGATTCAGTATCACCTGCTATTGTCTCAGTGGATGTTGATGGTTGTGGTTGACCAGACAGTGTTTCATCAATACTTTTTTGTTGTTTTTTTCCTAATTGTTCAAATTCAGATTTAATAAATGGTAAACATTTTTTTAGATTTATTAATAATTCTTGTTCACGAATACCACGATCGTGTAAACTTTGTATCAATTGTTCAATTGTTTTCTCATCATTATATGTATACCATCGATTTTGATCAAATTTTGGAATGCATTTTTCATTCGATTGATTTTTTATGCAATCATCATTGTCTGCCGTATATGAGGAAGAAGATGTTTGACTGTTGGATATTGGTTGATGATGTTGGACATTATAATCAATATTGGAACTAATCCAACCTAGATTAAACAGAGAGTCATGCAATCATCATGGACATTAAAAAGCAAGAAAATAAATTCTTACCCGATTCAACAAAAATTCCAGCATAACCTTTAAAGTACCAATATCGATTACAATTACGATCGTAGCCGAGTGGTTTAATACGCAGACCTAGATGAACATTTTTCAGTGCTTCCTAAATTTAAAAACAGTTATTTTAGCTAAAGAACACAAATGGTGCATAAATATGAATAAACGAAGTTTTCTTCGTAACTGAAAATTTGAAAGTTAAAAAACACGAACTCCGACGAAAACGTGATTTTAACACTTTTTTCGCTATTTTCTTGTCTTTAAACCTTTCAAACAGAACAATGTAAGGCGCTCGCGATCGTTTCATGTTGCGATGAAAAATGCGCTTATCAAGACGAGATATACCAGAGTTCTGTAAGACTCTTGGTTACAGAGATATTGCGAAAATATTCAATATCACTCTTAAAAAAGTTTCGTCTTTTTAAACACTGGATGTTGATATATCTTCATAATCAAGAGCCCTTGGGAATTCTGACACGTTTCGTATTGTTAAGCACATTTTTCGTCATAAACTGAAACTATCGTGAGCTCTTAGTGTTCTTTTGAAAAGATTTAAAGACGCAAACATAGCGAAAAAACGTGTTGGAATCATATTTTCGGTCACGTTACGTAGAGTGGTCGATGTATTTATACTCTCTGGTTTCTTAAATAGCCGATGTTTCTAATATATTAACGTTCCTAGATCTAATGTGTATTTTTACCTGGTAAGCAAGATCTGCTCGTTGTATATTTGCATCTCGTTTTTGATCATTATATAATTTTTGTGCTTCAATTTCTTTCTTTTCTTTTAACTCTTTTGATTCTTGTACTTTTTGTCGTCGACGTTGTGATATACTTTTGAGATCATCATCATCTTCGATACCAGTCATTTCATCAATTGCTGTTGTCGATGTTATCGGTGTTATTATTCCATTTTGTTGATTTTCATCGTTATTTTGACTAGTTTTAACTGGTAAAGATTTGAATTTTTTCGATTTTGAACTTGTTTTATGTTCACCATTTTGTAACTGTAATTTTTTTAATTTATTTTCTTCTTCAATTTGTTTTCGTTTTTCACCTACTAATTTTGTTCGTTCTTTTAATGTCTCTGTCATTTGTCGATGTAAATAATCAAAATAATCGTTCATTAGATCATTATCATTAATAATTATATTAATTAATAATAATAAGAGATCAATTTGTTCATTTATCGAAAATTGATTATATTCATCAGACTACAATATTAAAAAATATTTATTTCTTGATAGAACAGATATATATATATATAAGTCTTTCTCTACTCACCGTTAATTTATCGATTATAATTCGATGTTGGTGATTTTTTTCTTTTAATAAATATAAACGCGTTAATTCTTGACATGTAAATAAATTTAATGTTATATCGGTTATAGATATGGAATAATTATGTTGTAGTTCATCATTTGTTAATACTGTATTTGATGTTATTGCTTCGTTACTATCATCATTTTTCTCTGAACCATTATGTTCAATTTGTAGTTCTTCTGTATCATTGTCATTCTCATCTGAATAACTTTTTTTTTCATCTTCTTTGAACAATAATTTCATTAATATTAAACATAATTCATTGAAATAATTAAAAAATATTCCTGTAGTGTTTGTTTTATAGGCATTCAATAGATAATCGTGTTTAAATGTTTTTAAAAATATTTGTGTTGATTTGGATAAATCATGTTTTGTTGTCTGATTCGTTGTTAATGTTGATATAAATAAACCATGACAAGATGTAAAAAATGTACAAATCATTAATAAATGACCAACATAGTTACTGTTATCAATATCTAATAGAATTGGTGGTGGTAATGCTTTCATTATAGGTAATAAATCTAAATCTTCACATGGTTGTTGTTCTTTTATACGTTGTTTTTGTTTCTCTTGTAAATATAAACGTCGATCGTGTTCATTCATTTGAGATAATTGTTTTTTTTCTTCTAAATATTCATATTTAGCTTGAATTAATAAACGATATTCATCTGGTAAACGTTGACGTTGTTTATCGGTTAAAGTACGAGCACAATGTAACGTTAAACGTTGAAATAATTTTGATTGTAAACCTTTTTCTTTTTTTGTTCTATCTAAACGCTGTAAAATTGCCAGTGGTACTATAACTTGATGTGCATGTGGTGTAGGAATACTTTTTAATAATTTTTGACTAGATGATGGAGATGTACTAGAATTTTTTGTAAATTTCATATCGGTCAACGTTAATTGTTTAGCATTAGATGATAATTTTTTGTTTTTACTAGTTGATGATGAACGTTGATCTTTTTTAGAATGTTTGGACGAAGACGACGATGGTTGAACTTTGTTAGTAGAGGTTGATGATTTTTTCTTCAGTGAAGGTGATCTTGATTTTGAAGAATATTGGTTTGGATGTGGTTGTTTAGTTGGAGACGTCATTTGTGCAACTAATTTTGATAATGGTACAGATTCATCTTCATCATCATCGGATTCATGAAGAACAATGTGATTATTTTCATCATAAGACCAACCATTGCGTGATGGTGCTAAAATAAATAAGTCAATTTTTCTTGTTTTTTTTTTTTACTTCTTCAGAATGATGACAGTGAGAAACTAATAAAATGATCATGTTAACATTGTTGGAATCAATTAAAACTGATAATTAATAGTTAAATATTATTCTAATGTGTTAATTCCATCAGAAATAAAACTAAAAAAAACTATCTTTCTTTCATCCATTTTTCCCTAAGATTAACTAAAACTAACTAATGCATTTTACTCACCATGGAGGAGACATGGTTCAATTCGAAAATGTTTTAAAAGTTCATTTTTGAGAAAGACTGAAATATGAGGGTCCGTCATAAAGTCGAGTAATACAAAAACGTGAAGAGTAATCTCTAGATCAAAATTATCAATCAGATTTAGTACTATAGTTTTTGATAATTATATTTGAGTATATATTATTTTATCACTTAACAAATGTTGAAGTGTAGCATTTCAGTTTCAACTACCCAGTGATATATACGTACTCGCTTTACTATTTGCCGTTGTTGTTGTTGTTGCTGACGCTCCTTCATTGTCTGCTTCTTCAGTTTGCTTCCGTCGAATTCTTTCTTGTTCTCTTAAAATTTCCTATATTAAAACAAAAAAGTAAAATCTTAGGTTAAATGAAAATATTTTTATATCATGAATTCTATTTACTTCTAATGTAATTGATAATTCTTTTTTGAATTTTTGAATAACATTATCTGATATACGATCTTTTACTTGATATTTTTGTTTAATATTATTATCAAATAATATCCATGGACTATCAATACGATTTCCCAAACGTATTGCATACGAACGTATAAACGTTTTCAATTTTTCTCGATTTGGTATTGGTGTTGGACGTCTAAAGTAAAAACAATTAAAAATTTTACTCTCACTTATACTATTTTTTTTGTTTTTTTACTTACTGTAAATCTGTCGGTATCACATTCGTTATTATTTTATCATCATTCAGTAAACGTATTGAATATTTGAAATTTTTTACAATCTATCAAAAATAATAGAATAAAAATAAAAAAAGTCTATATTGTCTTATAATTTATACATACTTTTTCTGGAGTCGATTTTGGTTGCGTAGGTGTAGACTTTCGTTCTGATGATCTTTTTAAATGTTCATCGGTTGTACTACCATTCGTTTCACTGAGTTCTTGAATTTTTTCTACTATTCCTTTGACACTAAATAATTTTAAGAACAAATAAATACAGAATGTTTTATACTGTTATCTCTCATACACAACATACGTTTGTGAATCTTTTTTCTTTCGAAATTGTACAGTTTCACCCACAACATAACCGGATCCAATTGAAAGTGAGACTTCTTCAGCTAATTTTTCTAACGGTTTTACATCTACAGTGGAGAAAGATAGACAGTTGAATACAAATATACCATCTAAGAATGAACTTACTATGATGTACAATATCCAGAATAATTTTATTGTAATAACTTGGCACAAGTGTGGGTAATGATTTTCGTACATCATTTTCAGACTCACACGCTTCTTCATGTGTTAAACACGGACGCCACGTGCATTCACAGGTCCATCGCGGTAATTCATAGACTGTTTTCAATTTTTCATAAAATCTTTTATGAAAAATGAGTTAAGGATATGATCAAAAAACAAACGTTTCTTCTAACGAAGCGGCCTTAAATCTTCGTAAGCGGGCTAACAGCTAATTTATCGTCAGAAACATACTCAAAAGACTAAATCTAACTAGTCCAGGAAAAACATGTGCTGTCTTTACGACACTGCCAATCTCAAAATGAACGATCACTGTTAACATTTTTTCAGCGTCTTTTAAGAACAGTCACCTAGAATGTATGAACGATTAATGAGATTTGCGTTCTAGATCAATTAATAAAAGGATACTTGACATTCTTAAATCTTTCATTTGTATGTTCAATTACGTATTGTCCATCAGTACACAATTCTTGCAATTCAGTTGATGTTAAATGAAACAATCGGCGGCCAAACAAAGGCATAGGAAATAAAATTTTAAATTGAAAAATAAAACGAAAAAAAAAACAAAAATAACAAAGTTGTCTGTTTCTGTTTTTATCTCTTTCAAATCACTGTTTTGAATGAATACATCATATCTAATATCTAAAACAACAGAAAAAGAGAAAATATTTATATAAAATATTAAAGAAAACAATTGAGTCAACTGACAGAAATTAGCATTTACGGTATCTGGCAAAAAAATTACCATTTAAATCAAAATAATAGAAATTAGCGTACTGTTTTCAACTGTTTAAGGAGCTACTTTATCCTAGAAGATTCTTCCAAACGAGTTCTAATTCTAGCAATAAGAAAGTTAAAGTCGTCAGACATAAATGAACAAGACAAAATTGCATCTTCTTTCTGATTTATTTTGTTTCTTGTTCACAAAAAAAGACGTAAACATAAAGCAAGCATACCAAAAGAACAAACACACAATAATTATATTAAGAGTGTTTTTTTTTTCTCCATCCATATTCTAAATATTTAGATAAACAACAGCAAAAAAAAAGAAATTTTAGCTTACATGCACATCAAAACATCAAAAACTATTACATATTTTTAAACTCTAGACTAATACATATTTGCGCATACCGAGAAAAAGTTTCTTCGCTTTTTCTCTCTCTTTAGCCCAAAAAATGAATAGAATAATTATTCCCTTTTCCCAAAAACAAAAACACACGCATAAAATTGGAGAAAAAAAACAGAAAGAAATTTTTTTTTTAATTACTAAACACTGGTTCGAATCCATTCAGAAAAAACCTGTTTAGAGGTTCATTTTACCCAAAAGAAATTTTTAAAATCTGCTAGCCTAAACTTCAAAAGCAGACAGCAAGAACAAGACAAAAACACTGTTTTTTTTTGTTGTTGTATTTCATTTTTTTTCTTCTTAGAACTAAAACTAAACTGTTTGAACCGGTAAAATACAAAAAAAAAAATACTCGTTATTTTTTTAAATAGAAAATAATTTTCTATACGAATCAAAATTAGAAGACGACAAAAAAAACAATCAAACGTGTCAGTACAAAATGGAAACAAAACTAATACTAACATTTATCACTCTGCCAAGCATCTGTTCTCTCAAACGCGCGTCAATCAATAAATAAGTAGTTACAGTAACTCATTAAAATATATATAAAAGTACATACAATAAAAGAATAAGATTTCACTTTCATCTACTGTCCATCATACAAGAAAGATTAAAGTCACCATCATCTTTCATTTTTCTCACTCGGTTTAAAAGAATTCAAATAAAAAAAGAAGCAAGAAAACAACATGAAGAGAACCACCGGAAATGGAAAAATAGAAAAAGCGAGAGAGACAGAGATGAATTTTATGAACGTGTGTGTGTAAATGAATTTCGATACTCTATCATATACAATACGTTGTTTTTGCCATAAGCATCAAAAATATTCCGACCCGCGAAAAAAAAAACACTACAAAGAACAATAAATACTAAACAATTCTTTTTTAAGACATGGACAAGTCTTGTTCAGAATTATCGTAGAAAAAAATAGCAAGATGAATTTGTCTAGAGGAAGAGAGTATGAAGGTTGTATATAAGCTAAGCTAAACATGTATAAATATGAAATGTGTGGAACAAGTAAAAAAACCGTAACATATGTTTCACGCCGTGCCCATTTGTTATCCTTCTTTTTCGTTACTAAATCGAAACTTCATAATGTTCAGCGAAAGAAGAAAAGAAGCACAAAAAAATGAAGATCAGTTGTTCAAATAAAACTAATTTTTTTCCTTCATATTACCGCCCCCACTATCACCAGACTTGTCTGGAGTTGTTGGTGGCGTTTGTACAGATGTTTTCTCAACGGAAGGCGGAGATATACCGGTAGAGGACGAATCAGCAGGAAAAAAAGCTGTTCTATTTTGTTGACGAAGTGATTGCGCTTCTTGAGTTGATTTTTGTTGTTGATCATTATTATCAGCGGCCGATGATGCTATTGGACCACCGAGTGTTGACCGTTCACTTTCCATTGACGAGATAAAATCACTAATATTGTCTCGAAAACGACCCCAAGCCTTTTCAGGTATTGTAACAGCAGTTCGAAACCCAGGTTTCACCTAAAAAAGCAGAATCGAATATGATCGAACTAGTTTACACTAAACTATTGAAAAAAGAAAAACGAAAATATATGTTTATTACGTCTCATTCAATAATTTATCTGAAAATGGCTGAAAAATTTTACATTACCTCTGATATACGTAAAAATACACCTCGATTATTTGAGCCAACATCAAAATAAAAGTTTTTATTGCCAGCACGTAAATATTTTGATTCTGGCAACTCAGCTGGTTCTAAATGAAAGAAAAATACAGACCAAATAAATATGAAGAATATAATAATAATACGAGCAACTGAGTTAC
This sequence comes from Didymodactylos carnosus, assembly GCA_905250885.1. NCBI lineage: Eukaryota > Metazoa > Rotifera > Eurotatoria > Philodinida > Philodinidae > Didymodactylos > Didymodactylos carnosus. The sequence goes on along the minus strand of CAJNOQ010000598.1, from coordinate 15,059 downwards.
CTTTTAAGTATATAGCAATACTAAAGCAGTTATAAGCAGATTATAGAACGTCTTTATTTCTTTTACAGAAAACGTTAGCAGTATAAGCATATAATGATGACATTAAAACTCTCCTCATGTGTTTTTCAGATTTACAATTAAAGATATTTGTTCTTTGCTCATCAATATCAGTAATACTAAACTGATAATGATTCAAATCTCTTCTATACTCGAGAATAAGCTTAATATAATTCAAGAAGAAAAAGATATTGCAAAATATTAGAATTTCCAACTGGACGTGACACAATTAACGCTACAGGATGATGCAGCCAACGTATCATATACAGAAATATTTCTAATAATTGATATCTCTGGAGTGCATATACACAACTCGTAAAATGTTATTGATTTTACTGTATGTAATGACGCAACACTATATGAATTCAAACAGCAAGCGAATGTGAAGCATGCGTCTATATGTGTGTGAGAAAGATGATCAGACCATTAAAAAGCAAAAGCTAGATCTATTAGAGTTGGACACACCAGTAATGTTTAAAAAAATAGGTTTTACCTATCGCTGGAGGCGTTTCCATACTGTCTGAAAAGAAATATGTATCGAGTAATAGATCGTACAAACTGCATCTCTTATAAGCTAACGTTATAAAAATAAACATCAAAGGGTACCTCGATCATCTTCAGTGCCAAACTCATCCAGTAAAGTCGATAATGTTACACGAAGTTCAGTGATACCTAAAGACAGTTAAAAAAAAGATAAAAGACATTGTATATTTTTACTCTCACGTCTTTGATCTACCTTGTGCTGGTACTGCTATTTGAGTACGTGGGCTGGCAATGCCGACCATTGATATCTATTTTCAAACATCAAAAGTGCAATTAATTGTATTAACTCTATGGAGTATACAAGCACTTACACGCAAAAAGCGACCACGTTCATTTTCTTTTAAATCAAGATAATATTTTCTGTCGTCACGCGATATAATAACACTTTTCAACCGTCCATCCTCAGGCGCATTATTTGGACTTGGCTCACCTAGACAACGCAGATACAGAAGATTTACTTCTAGTAATTGTGTATAAGAATTATTACTCATTTACCAAGCGTATCGAGATGCTCGTTAAATGTTTGCAAATGATCGCGTAATTCACTAGCCACATTCATCGACATCAATATACGACTTTTGCGTCCGCCAGCACTAACCTAAAGAAATATTCAATCAGTAAGATACAATATTGCAAATGTTTGTTTTATTTATACTTCTGCAATTTTTAAAAATCGTCCTCGTCGATTTTGTTTTACATCAAGATAAAAACGTTTTGATTGTACATGTAAAGTTTTGGTTGCAAGTTCTTCTTCGCCTGCTACCAAAAGTAAAAAGTAGAGTGAAATGATGGGTTACAAGTTAATGCCGTCGTATTCGCAAACCTTGTTGTCGGTCACCATTATCGGGACGGCTGTTGTTATTACTTGCCATTGAACGACCTAAAAACCACTATCAACAACCGACACGAAACCGTTTTGTTCTTTTTTCAGGTTTTCTTTATCTAAAAAACGGGAAAAAGCTCAACAAATCTATATATACATATATATGTTAACCATTATTTTTCTATGTTTTCGGACAAATAGAACGATCTAGCAGAAATCTTTTAAAAATAAGTAGGAAAAAGTAGCTTTAAATAATTTTTGTTTCTTTTTGCACTTATGTGTTTTTCTGCACTTTTTTTTGTTTCTTTCTTTTCTATTGCAGCTGAGAAGAGCAATGAAAACTTTGATTGGTTGTGGTCGGCTTGTCAATATGCTTGAAATCGATCGATTAGTGCTTATTCAACAGTAGAGGACAAACGAAACACTTGATGGATGAAAGGATTTCGAAAGTTTCCGAAGGACTACGAGTGTTTTGATTTTACAATGAATCTACTTTCTGTTGTATTACAAGATATTAAATAATTATTTTACAATATAGTATCTCTGTGACATCTGTAGAGGGCACTCTTTAACTCTATTCTTTTTTATTAGGAATGAAATTTATTTATTCATACTAGGTGATCTGAATAATTTAGATCGAAAAGAATGATCTAATTTCGTTTTGATTTAATTTTTAAATATGTTGAACGACATCTACATCTGTTTTTGTATAACATAACAGATTGCATCTGGTTACTTAACTTTTTAGAAATAACAAGTTTTGATGACAAAATCTCATGTTATAAAGAGAGCACGGTTTTTGTGTATCTGTTTTCAAAGATATATTTATCTTTTTCAGGCGTTTCTTGACAAACGAAGTCAGCGAGTAGCGCATGATGGTATTGTTATTCATTGCTATATATATCACATTTTATTCTTTCTGTTGAATGTTCATACGTTTTTCCGGGTTTTACTCAATTTGAAGTGTTTCTACTGGACGAGAAAGAGAAACTGAATGCAAGGAGGACTGGCCCAAAGCGGTTAGGATCGAGGGTGTCGACAGTTGGAAATCGTATAGAACGCAAGAAAAATTTTCAATTCCATTAGAGAAAAACGAAAAGTTTTCAGGGTTCGGGGTACTCTCGGGTTCGCCTCCTCCACTCGGACCAGCTCTGAATGCAAGAGAGATTTTGTACCATGCTTGAATTGATTAACCATTATTCTTTTAGAACACAAGCTAGATAAATCTCGTTATAGCAATATAAAACTTAAGCTAGCAAGAAATACAAAAGCGATTTTGTACGGTACAAATTTGAACACATGTATTTAGGCTTAGAGTCAAACTTTTGTCGCAAGAAATATGAATAGTCAGTCTAACATCGATAAAGTTTTTGGGGTGTCCACATATATTGCTTCTCAACCTTGTTTTTGCTCTTATTCATATACAGTTTTTCAAAATATCTTTCGTAGGCTTATTAAAAATTTGAGCAAATCATAGATATGAGGGAGGATACTCTTTTCGATGAATCAGAGTCAAACAACATGAAAAAATGTAAAAAAATGTTTCTCTTACTCTCTAAACCTTCTATCTTGACGCGAAACTCCGAATATTTTAGTTCTTTTAGCGATGGTATTATTAAGTAAACTTATAGTGATTAAAAGTCAATTTGTTTGCATGCAATAGCCGATTGTTTATCTTTTTTTCATATTTTCGTTTGGATTAGGCAAATATGGCAGATCAGCTTACCGAGGAACAGATTGCAGAATTTAAAGAAGCATTTTCATTATTTGATAAAGATGGTGACGGAACAATTACTACAAAAGAATTAGGTTTGTCTTTAAACTCTACTAGGATAATCGTGTTGTGAAAACTTTTATTCATTGTTTTTTAGGAACAGTCATGAGAAGTTTAGGTCAAAATCCAACAGAAGCAGAATTACAAGATATGATTAATGAAGTTGATGCTGATGGTAATGGTACCATAGATTTTCCAGAATTTTTAACAATGATGGCTAGAAAAATGAAAGATACGGATAGCGAAGAAGAAATACGTGAAGCATTTCGAGTATTTGATAAAGATGGAAATGGATTTATATCTGCTGCTGAATTACGGGTGTGTAATATTAAAGTTTTGACGAAGCGAATTATCTAGCTGTATCAACTAAAAGACGCTGTTGTTATACAACATTGTTTGCGTAATTGATAATTAAAAGTTATGTTTCAACTAGAAATAGAACTCACAATAGAAAAGCACATGATTGGATCTAATTAGTCCAATTAGTGCTTTGGTGAATGAGGAAATTTGTTATTTGTTCGTTGTTGTTTCCGTAGTTCTCGACGATAGATGTTTGCTTGTTTTGCCATTATAAACGTAGGCCATCGTACTGAAGCGTTTTTTTGCAGAATTCATTATTCCTCGAGGTACTAATATATTTCTCGGTGCCGACGTTTACTATCAGTTATATTTAGTGTGGTCATTTGAAATACTTTAAACCGTTGCTCTTATTATTTAGCATGTTATGACCAACTTAGGGGAAAAATTGACTGATGAAGAAGTTGATGAGATGATTCGTGAAGCAGATATTGATGGGTACGTATTCATTTTATAAATACTCTCAATTTTATTCTATAATATTTTTTCTTATCTAGAGATGGGCAAGTGAACTATGAAGAATTCGTCACAATGATGACATCGAAATAATTTAAAGAAAAGCACGTAAAACTAATGATTTGACATTTTGCTCTAAAATAAAAAATGTGTATTTCTTTTTTGATGTTCGCTTTTTTGTTTGTTTTTTTTCATATGCGCGCCCCATCGTCTATGTTTATTCTCTTCTGGCTAAAACAAAAAATAATTTCATATTCGTTCAAATTTGTCTGTATAAACATCTTTGTTGTGTATTTTTGATGTTCGCTTTGTCTGTTTTTTCTCTTGACTATTGCGCCCCTCTAATCTATGTTTCTTTCTCTCTCTTTTAACAATTCTTCAACTTTGTCAATTTTTTTGAAAATATAACCAAAAAAATTTAACAGCTGTGATGCAAATTGGAGATAATCTATATAATACAGCAATGTGTTAAAATCTATCTGTCGTATACAAGATAAACAATTTGGTGTGATATTATGTGAAAAGAATAAACAATCTTTCACCAATGGAAGAGCGTTATAACCTTCGATATGCCATTTATTTATAATGGAATTGATTATAACGGGCAAGCAATAACTGAAACTGAAACTGGAATTATTATTTGAGTATGTTTCGAACGGTATGTTAGGAACGAATGGTAAGACGTTTCTCTCTTCCTCGGTGGCAAAAGCTCGATAAACTTGATGCTCATTGGGTTTTAGTCCTACGAGGCTCAGTCTCACTAGATTTCGAGGAAATAAATTGATTTTTCTCTCTTAAAAGACTCATGTATTTTAAACATTCAAAAAAAGAAAGGCTCCTATAAGAATGAAGAACAGCTTAGTCAATAGAATAGCCCTTGAGCTTTTTAAACTTATTAATTTTGTGTTAACCTGCAAAAAATCATTCTATACTAGCTCGAACGAGAGTTTTAAAATGTATACCATCTTCAAGCGAGAAAAACGGATGAGCCTCACGACGTTTCAAGATACTCCGACACTTATGCTGTACGGTATTTAGTTGAATTTAGTTGAATATGTCAGTTAGTTAATGATATCAATACCCAGAGGGTGTATGGTGAAGATCACAAAAATAAGATTATGATAAAAATCGAATATGAATACGCAGTGTATTCTGATTTCTTGATATGTTATCTGTTTATTTTAAATCCATTTTTGATCTATCAGCATTCAAAAAGTCATTTTTTCAAATCATCTGAGTGCACCGTAAAGTTCTACAATTTTCAGTAGGTGTTACCTGTACGAAAAAAAACCTAATTTTTAAAGAGTGTCTGACGAAATTAATAGTCAATGAGTAATATTTTGTGCCATATTGACATGGCATGATTTTTTCTTTTGTCGGATAGTTGTTGTTCGCTTCTTGTTATTATTTATCATGCAGGTGTTTGGTTTATATTTAAATTTCAATAAACCGCTTAGTGCTTCTTTCTCTTCTTCTAAGAAGATTCTAATAAAATTCAAATTGTACTATTTTAATATGCATGACACGTACAATACTTCAACTTGTAGTTTATTTAGCAGCGAGATAAACTAAAACATATAGTCTCTTTTTTAGTTCTTATCCTTGTTCTTATGCATAAATAATATTCTTTTTCTCATTTTATTTTGTTGCTATTAAAAAATACTAAGCAATTGAGATTTTTAGAATATACTGGTTTTTCTATATCTGATTTTTGTATTTATTTTTGTTTTTTGTTAAGGATATGCAATTTGATCAGAAATCGGAATAGGAAAAGATAGAGAATAGGAAAAATAGAACTGTTCACCATTCATTAGTAGGATGACTTTTCTAAATTAGACATCTTGAAAGTGTATCAATGAACGATATAAGAACTTTGGTCCGATAATTTCTATGAAATATAATTTGATATTCCGAAGTGCTCAAATTTTGTTCACTTTTCGTCGGTAATTGTACACAATATTATATTTTCTATATTCGGCTTACAAACCAAAAAATATCTTTACTGTCACGAACAATAAATATTTTCTTTTCAAATTGAGTAATAACACATTATAAATGAGATTTCTCGTTTGCATTCTTGAGCGAATATTTGTAAATGTATGCCATACAAGCTAAAAGAAGACATGAAACTCATCGATGAAAAGGCTATTTGAAAACCAGTTTCTTTTTATTCCTTCACTTTTCTTATTTCATTTTCTTTTTGTTCGATTAGACCATATATATTGACATGAAAAAATCAAGTTCTGACGAGAACAAAAAAAAAAAAAAAAGAAGGAAACTGAATAATTTTACTTCATCTCTTTCGCGACATCAACGATGAAAAAATCAAACTATATACGACCAAAAGAAATTCGATTCGTTTAACACGTCACATTGCCAATGTATAAAACAACAATCAACAGTAGGGAAGAAAACAGAACAATACTCTCAATTTAACATTTTTAAATTCAATTTTTATTAAAAAGAGACATTACATGTTGAATATTTTTATTAATTCGACGTAATTATATCTATTTTCTTTAATAAATAATGACTAGTGAATCGGTAAGAAATAGATTTTTAATACAAGAATCTATATTTTAAAATAGTGTGAATATAAAAACATAATTTTCATATTGAACTTTTTGTATTAACTTAAATGAACTATCTTGTTTTACTATTTATGAAAAATAAATACAAATTATAATATTTTCAATTTCGAATAGGAAAGATTGAGTTTGTATTGAATTTCAAATCTTTAAAATCGAATCCTTATCTGGCATCAATTAACTCTTCAATTTAGGATATGCTAAACTTTCGTGCACGGTTAAAATGAACTATTAGTTTATTGCATTTTTCTATTCAATGAGATCCTGTCGTTATAATACGTGTTGCTAATATACCATTTTTCGCTCAAATTTAGGTAGAAACTGTCTCCACTCATGATGAGAAAATAGTTTCTGAATATTAAGGAAGTAGATGTGATTCAAAGAGACCATTTTTGTGGATTAATAAAAATTTATCAAGAAATTATTATGGATTAAAATACATGTTCCGATAGGACACTCGTTTACATAGCCGAGCTTAAATTTGATTTTTTTTATAGTACTAGTACTAGAGAATTGTCTGTTGTTTGTTGTCGACGGCACGGATAGATTAAATTTAAAAAACTTTCCTATTTTCAGGTTGACGGACATTCTAACTCAACTGATCCTTCAGGTACTGTAACAAGTAGTACGCATAGGAGACTTAGTAATTTGATATATCATTATGTAATATTGTCTTTTTGTTGAAAGGTCAGGGCAATGCATTACTTTCTTCTATGAAAAACACTCCACTAACAGACAGTCTAGTGAATAATGTATTTCAGTTACAAAATGATGTAAGTATATGATATATGTAAGTGTATATGAAGTACTTTAATAACTTGTTTCTCCTAATAGGATGGTTCATTTACATTTTCCGATGATTTACAGAAATTATTCAATGTAAATTTCAAAGATGTTGAAGAGAAATTAAAACAGAATGGATTAAATTCATTACGTAAGGAAAAAACGAAATAAAAAAACATTTTAAATCTTGAAGTATATTGATTTTTGTCAAATTTTAGCTGAAGAAAAACAAAAAGAGATCAATAATTTAATTTGCACTGCGTCAATATTATTTTATTTTTTATATCATAGTCAAAAGACTCAATTTCCTATTGAATTTCAGGTCATTAAAGATTTTATTGAAAAAGCTCGAAAAGAACTCGAAACGGTAAATAAAGATAAGAGTCAATTATATTTTTGTGTTTTACTCATACTATTTTTCTTTCTTTTTAGTTTTCGTTAAAAGATGATCCAACGGTTCAATTATACGTACAAAAAGGTGAAAAAGCTGTGGATTATGTGATAAAGATGCGTGATACATATGCTGAAGAATGTAAAAAACTTCAACTTTCAACATGGGAAGAGTATGTTCAACATTTAATGGCATTGCACGGATAATTATTTGTTATGTTTAGTAACTTGAACATTTTCGTGTTATACTATTATTCGTGTAAAACAAGAAAAAGATATTCTTAAATATGTGAAAATTTTTTTTGCAGATCTATTATATTTATGTTTTTTCTATATATGTATGTATTTGTATATATATATATATGAGTTATTATGTACCTGATAAAAATTGAAGTGTACGTCCTTAATGGATAAATATATTTAAAATCGAACAGATAAATAGTACATAAACATGAGTCGTCAGAAACTATTTGATAAAAGTATACTTTTGTTTGAAACACATTTTGTAACTTCACGTAAAATCATTTTCGAAAGTATTTCGCTGATTATGCAGTATTTTTTCAGTAATTTCGTTCTCAAAAGTTGCAGTTGTTTGTTGAGCAAGATTTATAGTGATGACTAATGTATATTATTCGCAAAGGTTACTGAGTAATAAAGAAACCAAAAATTACGATGGATAATAAGTTAAGCTTTTTAAACCGTCATCCAAAAATGAAAAGATATGTAAGAACTATGAGTAAGATGCCTGTCCTGATTGATCATACTCGCATATTGATAATTTCTATCCATTTTGACTATCTATAAACCATTTGATTTTAAGGTACATGGTTAAACAAAAACTTCATCTCATAAAACAAAGAATTTATTCAAAAATGAAAAAAAAAACCAACAACAACAACGATAAAAATAAAAACCAAAGCCGACATAATCAAAGCAAAAACAACAAAAAAAAAGATGAGAGAAAAACAAAAGCTAATCATACAGGCACATACATATACAAAGAATTTTTCTAAATATCAGACCTCATTAACTGAATAGACAAATGAACGTGAGAACGATAGATTGCGACGAATATAATTGTTTTTATTCAGTATGAAGGATATATATAATCTGTACAATTAGACAGAAAACAAAATGAATACTTATGTTTCCAGTATGATCACATCGTTTATGTTATCACTGATTAACTTGTTAAAAAGAAAAAAATAAGAGAAATTTTTTTAGCTATCAGTACCTGTTGAACTATACCTTAACACAGTTGTTAAACAACAAAGACAAGAAAATACATGACGACAAATGCACTAGCACAGTGACAGTAAGACCGAAACAATTAATAGCACAAATAAAAAATATTTAAATAGAAAGCAAAAAAAATTACAACAAAAATATTTTTTTTCATCTAATTTTCCTAACTATTCTGATGTTATAAACCGTTGTATAGATTATGTTTTGATTGTTGATTGAGTAACGTTTTTACAGCTAAAAAATAAAAAATACAATTAATAGATCTTAAATTTTTTTACATCTTATAGTCTTACCTTCTCGTTGATCTGAATTGAATTCACCTTTTGGAAAGTCAACATCTATTGTTATATATAAATCACCAACAATTGTATTACTCTCATGTGCCGGTAGACCTTCACCTTTCTTCTTAATTTTAGCACCTGGCCAAGTAATTTTTTCACGTGTTAATTTCACTTTGTGACCATCTAAATGTGGAAATTCAATATCAAATCCATTCAATGCATGTTGTAATGTTATTGTTAAATTCGTGTATAAATCATTATTTTTTCGTTCAAATTTTCGATGTCTTTAAAAATAAAAAACAAATTTAATAAAAAATTATTTTTATTTTATTATGTAAACAAACTTTTGTATTCGAATAATAAATTTCAAGTCACCCGGTTCTCCATCAATATGTGGTTCTCCTAGAACGGCGTAAATGAATATAGTATTACGATATTTGACTTATATTATTTACCTTCAGCAACAAATGGATATTGAAATCCATCAGGAATACCCGGTTCTATTTCGATTTCTAGTACTTTTTCTTCAGTGACAAATCTATAAATTAAGACAAAGTAATAACATTAGTATTTCGAACATATTAACTTTTAAATACTTACTTTATATTCGGACAATCGTCACACACTTGTTCTTGCATCATTTGAAATCGTCCTGGTCCTAACTGTGTTGTACGCATTTCCATTCGACAATTGCATCGACGACTTCCACTTGTAGTTTTTGCCACCGGTTTAGCACGTACTACCTTAAATACAAAGAGATATAAAATAGATACACAAAAAACAAATAGATATTTATAATTTACCTCTATGAAGTTGCCACTGTAGACTTCTTCAAGTGTAACAAATATTTCCAAATTGACATCACCGCCACGAGGTACATTACTTTCACCACCACCTCCTCCACCGCCACCAAAATGAAAAAAGTCACCAAAAAAGCTAGAAGAAAAAATATTCAAATATTTAATTTTATAAATAGTTTTTAATAACCTCTATATTACCTCGAAAATGGATCATGAAATCCACCATCCTCTCCACCATGCCTTTTTAATCCTTCTTCTCCACTTTTGTCATAAACTTTTCGTTTTTCTGTATCAGATAATGCCTAGAATAGATTAAAAAAGAGAGTAAAGTTGTTACACTAGGAAAAGAATCGTCAACAAACCTCATAAGCCGCTCCAAGATCTTGAAAACGTTCTTGTGCTTGTGGATCATCTTTATTTTTATCTGGATGTAATTCTTTTGCTAATTTTCTATAAGCTTTTTTAATCTGATTTAATGTTGCTGATTTTGGTACATTTAAAATCTTATAAAAATCTCGTCTAATAACGAAACAATAGACGAATATTAGACTGTATCACATAAAATCGAATTTTATAACATTTACCCTGCTACGACCAGACTTGCAAAAAAAATCAACAATGTCAGCGTGAAGATGTAAACGACACAACTCAGTTTCATCTAAAATTTAAAAAGGGTATACTCTCTCAGATTTAATAAAAAAAAACCATTCTATGTCCAATTAACGGCAGAGAAGTAAGGAGAGAAAAGCTAGAAGACAAGCTAGAAATAGTGTCTAGCACTATTCTTTTGTATTTTAAATTAAAAGTTTATTTTTAAACTTATCAATAAATTCCAATCCAACGATGGATAACTCATGAAAAAGTGGAAGTTATTAGCATCACTACATCACCAAAATAGCTGAGTAACATGTATCTTATCACGAATGCATACTGTGCATCAATAGACACATACATCATCGGTATCCTACAGTTTTTCATCTATTTTATTGTTGTCAATAAGTTTAAATGAATGACCTAACCATTGATTGACACTTATTTTCTATCTTCACCGAATATAAAAAAATTAAGTTTAAATTTTTTTGCTTTAACCATATCAGAAGCACGCACAGCATATTGTCGTAATATAACTACACAATCTTGAACAATTATTGAGCTAAACAAAGCTATTCATAAAATTTTATCACAAAAATGATAGCTCTTCAAGTTGTTCAGTATTTATGAAGATAAAATAAAAATAAAAATTAAACCAAGTGAAAAAGTTTATATTCATTAGTTGTCCATGAAATATTGAAAGAACCTTACTATAGTGGAGAGAGATGTGTATTTTTACACTTTATTGAATCAAACCATTAAAAAATGGAAGAAATTTTTAAATTATTTCATTTGAATAATAAAAAAGAAGCTTTTGTTACTATTATGCATACATGTTACGATTATGCATTATAATCTTGTATTATAGGAATTGAATATATCTTAAAATGAATCGTGCATGAAATTCATTTGTTTAATTTCACCACAAGTCAAAAAATCACAGACAAAGAGTGTTAATCTTCTAATGCTGATTTGTTTTGATTTAACAATGCACACAAAAATTAATAGAAAAAGAAAATACTCACAAATGAAAAAAAAATATATATAACAAACAAACAAAAGAAAAAAAAAAGACATACACACGTCTTATCTACATATATTAATAATATTCTAGGAGAACATAAGTGCCGAAAAAAAAAGACAAATTAAAATCGATTATCAAACGAAATTCTGTGACATAAACTAAATTCGGTTTTTGATTCTTTTTTTTTTATAGAAAATGCACAAAATTGACATCAAATATTCAAAGGAAGAACATAATCATTGCAACACAAAAAAAAAAGGATTAGCAAGGGCACCGGATTTTTTGGCTCATGTACGTATTCGATAATTGAAAGTTAAATACGTACTTTTTGTATATACACTATGAATTCAAAAAGTATTAGTTTATCTCTATTTTTGATTTTTTTTTCTTGGATAGTTAAAAGAAATTCAAAAAGTGATTCGAACTATTGAAAGAATTTTCAATCAGATGAGATGTGTGTGCATCGAACCGAAACAAAAGAAAAATCGATAAACTAGCTCAACCTAGATAAAGTGGTACATTTACCTAGCTCAAGCTAGAGCTAGGTAAATGTACCACTTTACCTAGTTTGAGCTAGTTTATCGATTTTTTCTTTTGCTTGGGAAGTTCTATATCGAAATTGTTAGAAACTAGAGCTCTGGAATAGAAGATCAAATCTCCATATTTGACTAAAAACTTTTTGTATACAACTTAGCCAAATATAGCAAACATTTTTGAACAAAATGGAATGTTTCTGAGTACTCTACGATCATTTTTTTTATTAAACTATTTTTAACTTACGACAGACTCCAGCAGGCATTTTTTGCTGTTTTTCTATCCATTTTTGATAAGGTGGACGGCATTTTATGAGAGACACTAGGTTTTCAACAATTTTGGATAGAATCTTGATACACAACACACATACGTTATCTGATTGAAAATTCTTCTAGTAAAATACTAGAATTACTTTTTAGATTTCGTTTGATTATCATGATTGAAGAAAAAAAACTCAAGAAGAAAAAGACGAACGAATCATTTTTTTTTTGGACTAACTATTTATATTTAAGTGTAAATTAGAGAAAAAACAGATTCTTCCTAGTTTTTTTGTTTTATCAACAAATAAATATAAACAATCAAATGCAAATGACTAAATAACAAAAGAAGAAAAAAAAATTAAACGTGACATCATTTCATAAACTTTTTTAGAAAATAAAACGTAATAATACTTTTTGCACAAAAAAAGCGAGAGAGCGTGACGGGACTTATTGAAAGAAATTACATCTAAGAAACGAGATCCAAAATGAACAATATTTGAATACTGTAAGAGATATAAAAACACAAAAAAAAAAAATTTCTTTCAATTTTGTAAGCCATCGTCTGGTTCATCCTCAACAATACTAGGCTCTTGATTTGTCGATGATAATTGTCCAGATGTAGTCGATGATAAAGTAGATGATGCAATGAGGTTTTGAAGAGTTTTTTCAACAAATTGTAAACGTTTATCGAAATCACCCATACGAACAAAAATTTCGTTTAATTTTGAAGAAATTTGTTGATTAGTAGCAGTAGTCGATGATGAAGGGACGGGTGAGGAGGGCGAAGATGGCTGTTGTGTTTGGTTAGACTGTTGCTGGAGCTCCTGTGTTGGCTCAATATCATTCTAAAACAAGAAGAAAATCACATTGAACACGATGTAAAATTATTAGAGGTAAACAAATAGAATGAAGAAATGTGCAAACAATATTACTTCGTGCTTCAAATTAATATTCACACTCTCTATGACTTTCTTTGTAACTAGACGTCACTATACTATTGTCGTGGCTTTTTTCAAAATCTTTCTCTGTATTACCGTCAAAATAACTGTAAGTTTTTTTTTTAAATATTAGTTGGTTAGTTAAAATTGAATTTTTTAATAGATTAAACATTAGATGTGAAATTAATATAACTATTGTTAGTATGTTACAGAACATTTATTTGAAGTTTATGCAGTTGTCGAACTCCACATGCGTTATAGAGCGAGAAAGACACTGTAAAGAGCAGAGGATTATAATCACAAGTTTTTACCTAAGAGCTAGAGTGATAAAAAATAGGTATCCTTGTTTCTAACTGTGTGGAAAAAACAAATATTTTTAACTGTGATCAATAGAAAAAATTGTAAAATTTGAGAAGAAGGAAGAAATTCTTATCAAGAATTTATGAATTTTTTCTTCTATCTATCAAGATAATAAGTTATGTGAAGCTTATGTTATTATAATATTTCAAAATATCTGAGAAAAAGGTCTTTGTATATATCTGAATGTAGAACATGCACGCATGCAACAATAGACAACATAAACATATACAATAGCAAACCGGTTAAACCAATAACAAAGCAAAATTATTTTAACAAAGAAAACTTCATCTTCATCTTACTCACTAATTAGGTAATAATTTGATATGTATGTATACGTGTGTATGTATATATGTTTAACAAAAATATAAATATGAAAAAAAGAGAAGAAACAAAATGTGTATGAGAAAAATTGACTTAAGAAAATTTGAGTAAACAACAGGAATCGTTGGAATGAGATAATAAGATTTATTATCAATATTATTATGAGTCGTCTAGATCATCAATTGGCCCTTCATACTGGGATAACCGTTCTTCCAACGTCTTAATACGACGTTCATGCCCTTTTACAATAATTTTTATACGTCGCATTTCTTCACACATTTTTTCAATTAATTCATTATCGGCATGCTGAAGAAGAAAAATGAAAACGTAGACCTGTTTGTTTCGCAAAATTAAGATTTGATAAATAGAATTGTCGTATACAAATAGAAATGTTTATCGTTATTACATAGAAAATATAGATAATTTGATAGTACCTGAGAAGATGGTTGTTGATGGAGATGACCATTACCGCCTTTCTGCGGCGACGATTGTGTCGAACTTGGATTCGCATCACGTGCGGAATTTTGCTGTGTTTTAGTTGTAGCGGCTGATGATTTTCCAAATACAACTTCTTGTTTTGCTGATCCTCCGCCACCACCACCACCACCACTACTACCGACACTACTTACAGTTTGTGCTGGTGTTCTCGTGTCGAAATCACGCATTGATACCTAAAGTAAAAAACCCAAAAGTACTAAGTTAAGATCTTAGATGACGTATAAAATAATTTACTAAAGTCGGATTTGCATCAGCTCCATTAATCCAATCGTCAGCTGTAATTGCGTGTTCTTCTGCTGTTGTGTCCGGATATAAGTCTTCTTGGAAGAGTTCAGACTATAAAAATTAAGACGATTAAGATCCTGGAAATTCAAAATGTAAGCATCATTTTCTTTTTAATTAAATTATACATCGTGGAAATTGTGCATCGAACTGA